>PVHP010009544.1:0-10820 GCA_004024765.1 Zapus hudsonius
TCTCTCCATCGAATTCAGTTTGGAGTCTATGCTTGAGTAGGAATGCTTCAACTCATTCATGTCTTTTCTCATAAGTTCCATATCAGCCCTTAACTGCATCATATTTGCATTGCTGTTGTGGTCAGGAGTCATATTGTTCTCTCTCTGCAATTGTGTATGGGCTCCTTCTACTTCCTTGTCAATTTCATGTTCCATATTGTGACTAGGTGCCCTGGTTTGGGAAGATACGTTTTTCCGTTGGTTTCTGCCCATGCCCAGCTAGCGAAGAGGGACTCAGGTGCCCTGAGGAGTCCTATTCACCCCACTTTACTTCCTGGCAGTAGCGTGTGATCCCTGGTATTCACGGAGAGCGCCTGTGCCCTCCTGGGATGTACCCGTCTGATTAACCGGCCTCTCCCAGGGCCCCCAGGTATCTGCCTACTGACTGGCCCCAGAACCAAGGGAGGTCTTGCGCCTGCCTGTGTATATGAGGGGGGTCGTGGAGAGGATTAAGTCTGAGGACTGGTTGTTCCTGCGGTGGAAGCCACTCAATTGGCACCAGGGAACGAAACCCTTCGGAGGGGACGAAGGCGGGTGCCTGAGGGTCCAGCTGCGTGCTCCCCTGCAGAGCCGAGGGCAGTAGGGGAATCCCGCTGAGGTCCCAAAGCTGAGGAGAGGCTGTGTGGCCCAGGGACAGGCCCAGCCGCTAACCTGGGCTGGGTCCCAGTTAGGCAAAGAAACCTCCTTGGAGGGACACCTCCTTCCCTCTCAGCTGGTAGAGATGACCACGTCTGAGGACCGGGAGCTCCCACAGGGAAGCCACTCAATTGGCGCCTAGGGCCGGGAACCCGTCGTGAGGGGACTAAGGCTGGAGCCTGAGGGTCCAGCTGTGTGCTCTCCTGCAGAGCCTAGGGCAGTAGGGGAACCACACTGAGGTCCCAAAGCTGAGGAGAGGCTGGGCGGCCCAGGGACAGGCCCAGCCGCCAACCTGGGCTGGGTCCCAGTTAGGCAAAGAAACCTCCGCAGAGAGACACCTCCTCCCCTCCTAGCTGGTGGAGATGAGCACGTCTGGGGACCGGGAGCTCCCACAGGGAAGCCCCTGGATCGGTGCCCAGGGCCGGGGACCGCCGGCCGCCAGGAAAAAGGCAGGAGCCTGTGGACCCAGTTGCGCACTCTCCTGCAGAGCTGAGGGCAGTAGGGGAACCCCGCTGAGGTCCCAAAGCCGAGGAGAGGCTGGACGGCCCAGGGACAGTCCCAGCCGCCAACCTGGGCTGGGTCCCAGCTAGGCAAAGAAACCTCTGAGGAGAAACACCTCCTCCTCTCCCAGCTGGTGGAGATGAGCATGTCTGGGGACCGGGAGCTCCCACAGGGAAGCCTCTGGATTGGCGCCTAGGGCCAGGGACCGCCAGCTGCCGCCGGGAAAAAGGCAGGAGCCTGTGGACCCAGCTGCGAGCTCTCCTGCAGAGCCGAGGGCAGCAGGGGAACCCCGCTGAGGTCCCGAAGCTGAGGAGAGGCTGGACGGCCCAGGGACAGGCCCAGCCGCCAACCTGGGCTGGGTCCCAGTCAGGCAAAGAAACCTCCGAGGAGAGACACCTCCTCCCCTCCCAGCTGGTGGAGATGAGCACGTCTGGGGACCGGGAGCTCCCACAGGGAAGCCTCTGGATTGGCACCTAGGGCCAGGGATCGCCAGCCGCCGCCAGGAAAAAGGCAGGAGCCTGTGGGCCCGGCTGCCCGGCTGCGCGCTCTCCTGCAGAGCCGAGGGCAGTAGGGGAACCCTGCTGAGGTCCCAAAGCTGAGGAGAGGCTGAACAGCCCAGGGACAGGCCCATTCGCCAACCTGGGCTGGGTCCCAGTCAGGCAAAGAAACCTCCGCAAAGAGACGACTCCTTCCCGCTCAAGCTTCCCAGGTATCTGCCTCAAGATTGGCCCTGGGACCTAGCTAGCTTAGCCTGCCCAAGGTTGGTATCTGCCTGTGTATGCGGGGGTTTGGGGGGTCGTGGAGACAAGCACGACTGAGGATCAGGTGTTCCCACGAGGGGAAGCGGCTCAATTAGCGGCACTCGGAAACCGCAGCGAGGGGATAATGGCGGGAGCTAGTGGGGGGGGGGGGGGCTCGGTCCTCTGCTCTGCTGGGGAGCAGAGACCTGCTGGAGAACCCCTTCTGCTCTGGCCCAGGGGCTGGGGAGGGAGGGAGGGCCCGAAATCAGGTCCAGCTGGTGACCAAAGTTTGGATCCCAGCTGAAGAGATCAAACCTTTCCGAAGGACGCTGTTACTCGTCCGCCATCTTGCTCCGCCCCCGCATAATAAGTATTTTTAAGAAAATCACTGAATAAAATTTCCCCTAATAAGGAAAGAAATGCCAGAGCAGACATAGGAGGGGTTGGAAATGCAAACAGACAAGACCAGCAAAGAACCTCTCTTCATCATATTAAACCACAGAACACACAGACCAAAGAAAATATATTGAAAGCAGTAAAGAAACACCTAGTTACCCAGAAAGGCAAATGCATCAGGATAACAACAGAACTAGTCTTGTAATGCTTACCTCTTATTAGGCCCTACCTCCCACCAATAATGCATTGAGCATTATATTTCCAATGCAGGCTTTTCAGAGGACACACTTAATCCATAGTGTAGACCTAGATTTGGCCTTTTTAAAAAATCCAAATGACAATCTATGGTGCCATGATAATTCCTTATTCTTATTTATCAAATTAGGGGATTAAATACCTTTCTGCTGATCACAGATCTAATCAAGGAAGAAGCTGGAGCCCACAGGCTTTTCTGACTGACTCCAGAGCATGTTTTCTTAACACTGCCCTCCTCTCTCCTGGCCTCCTCGGAGGTTACAGGTAAGCTTGGCCTTCAGAGACAACCAATCCTTGGGCAACCCTGGGCTCTGAGGGCAACTTCTCTCAGCTTTTAAGTGTTAATCTGGATTCAACTTGCTTGTGTAAGAATCAAGTTATTTATTATTGATTCTCAAAAACCATTGTCTTGTCTCTTAACGTAAACTGTGAACGCAGTGTATTGATTTCAGAAAAGGTCATTCAAACTATTTTTTTAAAAAAAATCTATGAAAATATAGATTTTTGTTAAAAACACAAATCCATAAAACCATTTTGATTTCTCATAAGTGTGGCCTTACTCCTGACTCTCTTCACAGAAGACTAAATGCCAACCAAGCTAGGAATAGTTGCTGCTACTTTCTCTACTGGAGGCAAAGTTCTCTGACTCAAGAGCAGAAAGTTTCTTACATGTTATCTTATATTTATATGTGTGCTAATAACCTATTTTCATTTTCATTATCTCACTGGCTTGAAGGTTTGAGCCTTTCTAGTTTGTAGATAAGGAAACTGGAGTGAATTTTGTCAGGTCACACAGCTAGCTGCACTTGCTGAGAGGTGGTGTGAGCAGTCAGTCAGCTGAATATTCCTCGGGAACTCCTCTCCCCATGTTCATGCAAGCCACTGTACCACAAGAGCATCTTCTTCTAGAACTTTCTATATGACCCAAACTGAATCTGGTGTTCTCTCATCTAAACCAATAGAATGGATTTTTACCCAAACATCTAAGACTGTGTTGCAAAACATTCTTGAAATTTTCACCATCCTTTCCTGTCCTGTCAACAATTCCATTTTATTACTTAGACTAAAATTTTTATCAACCTTGATGGTTACTACCTACAAATGATGATCTGATCATCACTTAGATCAGCATTCATACAGGAGACCCTTTACTATGTAGGGTTATTGTCCCTGGCCTCTGTTCTCTTTCAGCTCAGAAATAACAGCAAGCTGAGGGATCTGACTTTGAGTTGCATGTTTGACAGGTAACTGACACAGACTCCCTGGGAACGCTAACCTTTCTTGTGTTAAGGTTCTCACCTGTTGAATAGAGTAATAATAGTAACAACTTTATGAGAGTGTTGGGAACATTAAATGATGGTACATATAAAGCCCTTAGCACAATATCTAGGATACAGTAAGGACTCCCTAAACGCTAGCTATTCTCCCTCACCTTTAGGAGGCTGGTGGACAAGTCATGGAGGCAGGAACGTGAAGTGGCCATCAGGGAGCAGAGAGAGAGGAGTCCTAGTGCTTGGTTCCCTTTGTCCTTTATGTTCAGTGTGTGGTGCCAGCCCTTAGATGGTCCATCCGTCTTCAAGGTTGCTCATCCCGTCTCAGATAAACCCTCACAGACTCACCCAGAATGTGCTTCTGCATTGATACTGAATCTAATAAAGTTGCTAATGAGGATTAGCCATCATTGCTGGGAATCCTTGGATTCCTTTCCTCTAGTTCCATTGAAGTGTGTAATTAATGGTTATGGATTATTGTTACTCTGCTGTTCTATAGAGCAAGTGAACTTCTCGCAACAACTAATTTAGTGCCATTTATCCACTCTATCTCCCTCCTCGTCTCTGCAAGTAAACTGCTCAAAGATTTCCTTTCAGTTTATATTTCATTTTAATTTTATTTTTAAAATTATTATATATATTATAACAGATTATACTCCTTTATACCCTTGCCCCAACTTCCATTACCCTGGGGCCCTCAGTGGGGTTATGGTATTCACTGCAGGTCATGAAGGCCTCTGTCAGTCCCAGTGGGGTGAGGAGACCATGCCTCAGGGAACTCCTACCCACTCTATCAATGCTTTATTTTTGAGCTTTCTTATGATGTCTGTGATAAAACATCAATTTTATGTAATAAAATGTCAGTCTTTTCCTAATATGTATTCTGAACTTGTTCTTGCATAGGAAAGACCTTCTCTACCTTAACAAAAATTTCTAAAGTCTCCCATATTTTCTTCTAATACTTCAATTATTTTTAAACATTAATAACTGCCATCCAATTTGGAATACATTTTTATTTATGAAGTTAATAGTTTATATGCCCATCTTTTCTCCTTTAATTTAAAATGCAATTTTTCAAGAGGATTATGGGCTGAAGACCAACCTGGAAAGGAGGCTACCTTGGGCTACATAGTGAATCCCTGAATAAAATACTAAAACCAATCCAAAACAAAACAAGGCACCACTTTTATTGTATACAAAATGACCCAATGTTCCCAAAATGTAATAGTTTTTCATGCATTTTGTATATTATTTTATTATTTATTTATTTATTATGCTAGCCTTTTCTCCTATTTCATTTGTCAAACATATCTTGTCTCTGAACCTGTGGATCATGTGATGATATCTTTATCTAAACCCATGGAATAGTCAATGACCAAGAATGAACTCTAATACAAAGTGTGTGTGTTCATTTGGTTGCTGAAGGATGTTGGATGTGGAGGAGATTGTACAGTAGTGAGGTGGAAACTCTGTACCTGCTACTAACCCAAAACTGTTCCAGAGAATATAGGCTACTATTTTTCTTGTGTATTTCTTTTCTCTTTCAGATAACATTTAGGCTTACTTTGTCTAGTTCATAAGAAATCCTTTTGGATCTTTGATTAGAATTATATTGCATTTAGAGACAATTTGGAATAACTGACGTCACTTTAGCGCTGACACTTTCCAAACAGGTACATGAAATAATTTTTTCCTGCTTGAGAGAAGGTTTTCTTTTATGTCCTGTTCTCTTCACATTTCCTGTTAGGGTTTTCCTTCAGCATTCACTGTGTCCTGTTTTTATTGAAAGGGATAGCTATGCTGAACTGGAATCCTGGAATCTGCATTTTCCTGACTCCTTTGTGGCTGGGCCCCTGTAGGTTTGGCCTATTAGACTTGTTCATGTTGAGGTGAGCTGGGGAGGAGTGAAGCAGGATCAAGGGAGCACCTGGGTGCCCAGCTCACTGGTGTGGATCAGAGTAGAGTAGCTGTTCCTGATGCTAGCAAAGTGTGCTCCTGGGGACTCTTCCTGGCAGTGGAGCAGGACACATGGTCCTGGAAAGATGGGGGTTGTGTTCTGGATCCTACCTTTGATCATGACTCTGTGGAGCAGCTGTCCCACTTGCTGTCCCACATGAGGCCCATTTTTTTGGAAATATTCCTCAATGCTAAAACTAGCCCTAATCATGGCAGCATCCTTTCTGATAATTCATTGGTTATTGATGCTTAGAAATAGCAACAAGTCCATCCATTTTCTGAAAATTTCATAGGAGACATCTATATCACAGCTGCCAGATCCCAGGAACTATTACAGAGAAAGTGATGGATTAAATATGAGTAGTGCCCTCACTGCTACCCTGACAATCACCTCTAGGGAGGTGGTGGTAGACACTGAGGAGACCCCAAACTTATCAAAGCAGAAAATCTGAGGCTGCCAAGAGGTCAACATTAAAAGGCGACTTATAACACACCCTCCAAGGCTCAGGAAACATTGTAGAAGATGGGTGGGAAGAGTGTAAGAGCCACAGAGTGGAAAGGTAAACTCTGAGGCATTGTTTCTTCCACAGAAACCAACTGTGCATCCATGATCCACAGTGATTACTGATAAACTCAGTGGAATGGGTGTAGGAAACAGGGAATGCAAGAGTGCAATCAATAGGAACATGACCATTAGACAACATGTTCATATGACAAAGTTCTCAATTAAAAATAATAAATAATATATAATTGTTTAAAATAAGAATTAAATGAGTATTGTCCCAGTGTTGAAGGATGAAAAAAAATAAAGAAAAGTAGATGCCCTCAACTATGGCGTCATGCCACCCGTCACCAAGGAAAGAAGCAGGATGTCCATATACCATACAGGCTAATATGGCCACCATTTCAATCTCCAACTCATTTGCATACAGAAGTGATTTATTAAAGTACAAAGTCATCATAGATGTTTTGTTTTAAAACATCTTGCATATTTTAGCTTTCGTCCTATTCATGGGCCCCAACTTCATGATGACTTAATGTTTTCGATGATGGTGCAAAAGTGACATTCATCCAGTATCAACCTCCTCAGATTTTGAGCTTTGATTTTTTTCCAGGCCAAGGATGGCAGTAAGATACTCTCTCACGGACTTGGTCAATGAAAGGGAGCCGCCTCTCCCTGTCAGCAACACAAACTGTGAGACCAAACCACCCATTCTCTGCAGTGTACTCGATCAAGCCAGGAAGTGCAGTAGGAGTGTGGTATTTTGAAGCGTATGAATGCATTTTAGATTTGCACGTTAGGAAATAAAATGCTTCTCGACTTCCATGAAATGTGCCTTGTCTGCACGAGAGAAACAAAGAAGGAAACAAGAGAAAAGAAAATACATTGTGATAAACTCAGGAAAATGTTTCTCCTTTTAGTTGTTTTCTTCCACGATGGATCTACTTATAGTTAATGTTTTAAAGTTTCATTTTAACATAGTTTCTATAAGCAGGACACAGACATTTTTATTTGTTTGGATTAGTCTGGATTTCACATCCATGGTGGGAGTTTCTGTGTAATGGATACAAATGAGATATTTTCATTATGATTAATGATACATTTGGCCTTATGCTGCTATTGGATGTCGTGGTTCTCTGTTTCTTTTTCTTTCCTGTTCTTTGTTGCATTCACAATGCTTTTCATTTCATTCCCCCACCCCAACTTGCTTGAAGCACATTTTTCTATTGATACACATTTAAATATATTTAAAATGTATTGATACAAATTTTAGTAAACCTCAAGTTATTCTAGGTGTGATTGAGCTGTACCTTGTTCGATCACACTTCTCATAGTGCTGAAGTTCCCATTTTCTTTCATTTGTGGAGCAGTAATATTTCTGAAAAATAACCTATAGTCTATATAAGTTCATCACATTTCATTTTATTAAACAAGGACACCATTTCTTATACATTACCAAGTCCCTTCCTTTCCTCCATTTCTTCTTTCTTTTCCTTTCTCTCTCCCTTTAATCCTTTTTTACTTCTTTAGTCATTTCTTACTGAAATGCTTTTTCCCTCTTCTCTTTTACAGAGAGAACAATTTATGCAAGGTACTGATTTTTGAAGAACTTACATAATGCAAAAAACCTAAAACAATTAAGGATTAATTTTCTCACAGACCTGACAAAAGTTTCTGATGATGGGTATTTCTGTTTACAAGCCCAAGGGGTGGTAGTGTAAACACTGCCTACAACCCACTTTGCATAACAGCATAAAAATAAACAATTCCTGATGAATTAAACAGCACTTTGCAAATTGCATAATTCCAAATTTTGTGCATAAGTTGGGACTTTATTAATATTTTTGTACCATGTACTTTCAAATTAACTCAATGTTGCATAATATACAATTGGCCTTCATTATCCTACCACCTCTGATTTCTCATTAGAGCTTGATTATATTTGTGATAATAATTGCAATCATTGCAGCAGGAACCTTCACTCATTCTCTCTACGAGAGGGGCTGCTGCTCTGATTGGGTACAGCCTGGGTTTTCCATAGGGCAGAGTGAATAGCTAGGAAGAGTATGGTGCCCTAAACGAGGTGACCCTATGTACAGTTCTCCTTGGATAACTCTTGCTTGGTTACCTTAGCCTCCACAGGCACACTCTGGGTCAAGACTCTCTCAGCAGGATTCTTTGTAGGCATAATTTCTACATAAACAGTTCCTGGGTGCCAAGCTTCTTGAGACAGGGCCTTTCCCTCACCTTTGTCCCTACATGCAAGAGGAAAGTGTTGGCATGTTCTTCCCCATAGATGGCCAGCCCAGATTCAGGATGGTGGATCACCTGCTTTCTTAGACATTGAGCCTTTCTGTGTATATCAACACAGTAGTTACCTGAACATGAGGTATTAGGTGTTGTACTGCTTTGCCTTCTCTTAGTGGCAGGTACTTTGCTTCCTACCTGTAGTTGTGTGGAAAGATCCCTCTGGAGTAAGGAGAGCTGGATGGAATAGCCCTTCTTACCCAGCACCCCACAATTGGATGATTGGTTGGGAAACAATGCATTTATCATTTTTTTGCCCACTGCCCCCAGATGAATCTCATGGAAATCTCGACATTTTTGCCTAACTAATGAAACTGCTTCATGTTAAACCTTTTCCTCTGGAGAGAGAGTCTTTCTTCTGCTAATGCAAGTATCTTTCATACTATATAATGTTCTCCTCTGTGTGTGTAGGGACTGTCTGGCAATGGCCACTGATTATGCCCTGTGGTAGTTTGAATAATGTCCCCCAATAGATTCAAAAGTTTATTATAATTGTAACTTGTCTCCAGCCAGTTCTGGATGGAGGAGATGTGTCACCTTGGCCAGATCCTAGGGTTCAGCCCTAAGGTGTTTCTGGGGTGGGTCTGGAATTCTAGCTTTACATATGCAAAAAGTAGTCTGAGCTCAAGCCTGGAGTTCCTCTTGTTTGCTAGTTTGGAATGTGCTTGCTTGAGGTGCTGGTGGGGGGTTCTCTCTCTCTGCTTGTATCTGTGAAAGGGGGCCAGCCTTTTCCCTTAACTTCCCCTGGGTCTGTTACTTCAATAAATATTTTCCTCCCCCAAATTGTGCCTGGTTTGGAGTTTCATCCCAGCATTGTGTGACTGACTACGACATGCCCCTTCTGGTACCTGTGTGAAGTGACTCTTGGTCTCAAATTTTGTTTCTTGGAATTAGAATGCCCCAAACACATTAAATATTTCCCCACAGTGATTCTGTGATCCAAAAAGTGCAAACATTTTCTTCTTCCTTGGAGTTTATCCAATTCCTTCTCTTCGCTCTTTAGATATGGAGGTAAAAAATACAAGCCAATTGGAGAGGAAGGAAACTTTGCTGGGGCCTGTGGCATCCCAGTCGCCCAGCTCAGCCTTGTCTAACTTTTGACATGCTCCTGATGTGTTCCATTATTGCCCAATGCGGTCCTGTGGGCTTGTGCTCCTTCTTGGCAGACCATTGACCTTCTTGTGGTTTTGTTTTGTTCACTTACTATCTAATATCTATCTATCTACTTATTTATTTATGGATGGATTTATTTTGACATAGTGTTTCACTCTAGCCCAGGCTTACCTGAAACTCACTTTGTAGCCTTGACCTCATGATACTCATCTTTCTCCTACCTCAGTCTCCTAAGTGTTGGGATGATAGGAGTGAACCACCACAAGTAGCAGACAGTATGGTATCATAATATAGTCCATTAGGCATTGTTTTTTGATTTTGTGGTTTGCTGAATTCAAAGACAACATATGAATTATAATATAGTTTTGGCAAATGAGCCCAAAGAAAATAGATAATATTAATAAATGACTGTCATATATTTGTTTGAGACTTTTGTTTTAGAACTACTCAATAAAATAGTAGTCACAAGTAACTACTGAAAATTCAATCAATTGAAATCAAAATTTAAAATTCAATTTTCAGTCATGTGTGGCTAGAGATACCATATTGAAGAGCACAGATGTAGAACATTCTATCAGGTAGCAACAGTCTAAATGTTTTCCAGCTTGAGGAGTAGATAGGGAAGAAAGGGGATCATGGTGGTGATATCAAATCATGGAACTGACATATTTGTATTTAGTAATCCATGATTTTTACAACTTAAGAACTTCTGTTTATATTTTTGTATTATAAAAATTTTTAATTTGCAAAGTTCTTATTAAAAATAGGTAATTATTTGTTCTCTCATTTGTATGTTTGAGCAAAAGCAAATATAGTATCTTTGTATTAGTTAACATTTCATAGCTAATAAAATGCCCGAGACAGTCAATTTATAGAGAGAAGTCTTGCTTTTGTTTTGGCTCATAACTCTAGAAGTTTCAGTTCATGATTGATTTGACTTGTCTGGGGTCTATGGAGAGGCTCATATCATGGAGGAGATGTGGAGAGGCACATATCGTGGAGGAGATGTGGAGAAGCACATATCATGGAGGAGACGTGGAGAGGCACATATCATGGAGGAGATGTGGAGAGGCTCATATCATGGAGGAGATGTGGAGAGGTGCA
>PVHP010009544.1:10920-50687 GCA_004024765.1 Zapus hudsonius
GGAGAGGTGCATATCATGGAGGATGTGGAGAGGCTCATATCATGGAGGAGATGTGGAGAGGTGCATATCATGGAGGAGATGTGGAGAGACTCATATCAAGGAGGAGATGTGGAGAGGTGCATATCATGGAGGAGATGTGGAGATGCTCATATCATGGAGGAGATGTGGAGAGACACATTTCATGGTGGCTGTGTGCAGAGATAACCATCTATACAGTATACAAAAGAGGAAGAGGAAGGGGCTGAGTTCCCAAAGTCTCTTTCAGGGGCCTGCTTCTGATGATCTGATGACCTCCCTTGAGGCCTCTCTCTCAACACTTCAATGCTTAATAGCACCACTTCGGAGACCCAGTCACATGGACCTTTGAGGATATTCAAGATCTGAATCACAACATGAAGGAAGCAGGCATGACAGCACTGAGCAGACAAGATTCTAACCAAAAAAATTTAAAATATTTTTATTTAATTTTTTGGCCTTATTATAGGAAAAGCCATTCTTTTCATTGCAGGTACCTTCTCATTGCTGGGACAAACATCTGAACAGATGCAGCTTATGGGAGGAAGAGATTTATTTCAAGCTTACAGATTCCTGCAGAAGTGCCCTCAGGGTAGAAGAAGCTGGATCACTTGCATACAACGAAAGCAGAGAGGGAAAATTCAACACCAGAAAGCATGAACTGTCAGAGCTCAAATTGGCTCTCTATACCCCTAGTAGGACTGGACTCAAGATCCAACCCCAGTGACTGATGCACCTCTTCTAGCATGGCTGCTGAAAACATAACGTTGCTGGATAAACACCCGACCAGAAGTGGTTTTAGGAGGAAAAGGTTTATTTTGGCTTACAGCCTCAAGGACAAGCTCTATTATGGCAGGGAACAATGTGGCATGAGCTGAGCTGGACATCACCTCCTGGCCAACATTAAGTGGACAAGAGCAGCAGGAAAGTGTGACAAACCAAACCCTGGCAAGGGGAAGCTGGCCGCAATACTCATAGCTCACCCCCAACAACACACCGACTCTGAGGACTCCAATTTCCAAATTGCCATCAGCTGAGTTTATGGGGGACCCCTGAATCAAACCACCACACTTAAGTAGGAAACTTAATCAAAAATACCCAAGTCTATGAGGGACATTCTAACCACCACACTTCCTCATGAATCTTGAATAAAGCTATTTTTTTAAGCTAAGAATAAATAGAAGTTCAGTTCCTTTTTGCCTTTCTACTTCTCAAAACCAGCCCAATCTGTGCCCTGCACCCCCAAAGTGACTTTCCATGTGTGTTTCCTGCATCTGTTTGGCTAGTTTGCTTCTTGCTGTGTCTCTTAGCTCCTTTCTCTGACTTTATCTTCAGATCAGCGGTCTCTGAAGGGGTCTGCCTCTCATGTTAGGACTTCAAAGGATTATAAGTTTTATACTTGCTCATATTTCTCATTGTTTTTTTGCTTTTTTTTCTCGTTGCTTCCTAATGTGTACAATGTGTTAGTACAGGTTTATGAAAATTTGCACGTAGTGCACATATGTGCTGCACTTATAAATGACAGTGTGCTCCATGATTTGAGAAAGCCTTAGGATTCTAGGCAGGAAATCTCTAGTCATGTTCAACCTCCTTGTTTGTTTGTTTATTTATTGACTTACTTTTTAGTACGTTATAAGGTAATTTCATCTGAAGTTTATTGAAAGCTCTAAACAGTCAGTTGAATAATGTGAAAAAGGTGACCCCTGCCTGACATGGTGGTGCACCCCTTTAGTCCCAGCACTTGGGAGGCTGAGGTAGGAGGATGGCTATGAGTTCAAGGCCAGCCTGCAGCTATAAAGTGAGTTCCAGGTCAGCCTCGGCTAGAGTGACACTCTGCCTAAAAAAAGATGCATAATTTTAATTTTTATGCAATCTATTGTGGTTTCTTGTTCCTAGAAAGTTGCACATCAAATCTTGGTTCTTGGTTTTGACCTTGAAGTACTCACCTTGAACAATACTTTGGATCTTACTTTACTCCATGAAGGACTGATAACCTTTACATCCTTTTAGCTTAGTTTTTATTTCCCTGTTTTTCTTGTCTCCTTTTTCTTGCAATGTCTTATTTCCCTGGATCTGAACTGGATCTCTCTTGACCAGGATGTGGGCCCAGTGGCTCAGGCTGATTAGAAGGCATTTCACGGGAACGAAACGTTTTCCTTTCCTTTACTGATATGGCCCAGCCACTTTTGTTTTATTAGAGGCCCTCAGGCATAGTCCAGTATTTTATTCCATCCCTCACCTTAATTTTTATTAGAATTTCTCAGGATCATTTAATTTATGAGTTGGGAGAGACCTCAGAGCTTACTTAACTAGACCTTTCATTTCCTAAAAGCATGAATGACAGGGAAACAACTTGCTCCAAGAGGTAGAGTTAATTAAGGCAGAGCTCATCTTGGGATCTACATCTCCTGATTGATCTTCTTGTCATTTTTCATTTCACCTATACTCACAGAATATTGTTGCTCAAAAAGGAAGTATCTTTTGTCAAATAAATTCAGGCAACAATCAGTTAATCTAATTTAAATAGCTTTCTATACTACATGATGAAGCTTTTGTTTGAGTTTTTAGGATAGAAATTTGTGATATGAAATTCAGTGGTGGGTAAGGATATGTTGTATTCAAGAATTACGAGCTTATTTTCAAACAAAATTCCATATTTACACAGTATTATGTTAATGTGGTGCTATCATTTCTTCAAAGCCAAAGGTTCTTCTATATTTTCATGGGTAATTACTTTTAAAATATATATTTCCCCTTATCCACTGGGAATTCTTTTAAAAAGTAGATTCCTTAATTCTAGGATTATCTTTACCCAATGAGATCAAAGTGCAGGGATTTAAAGATGACACCCTTCCATGGCTTTGAGTGTTTCCCCCATAGGGTAATATGTGTAGGGTGTTTAGCATTTTGCTTTGTATTGAACCTGGACCCTTACTTATGAAACTTGTAGATTTGTTTTATGAATGTCAAGGTTAAATGGAGGTTAAATCAAACAGTTCTAGGAAAGCTGATAGGCAAATGTTCATCATTAATCCAAGTCTATTCTCAGGCACTTAGCTTTTCCAAGCCATCAGCATTCAGACACTGTTATTAGCACATAGACACCCAATCACTCCGTGTACATTAGCCAAATTAGATGTGTTGATTAAAGTTACAAATTACGTGATATGTGTTTATATATCAAAATAAGATGGTTTTAACCTGACAGAATTTTGCTTTGCATTCTATCTTGCTCCCTCCCTGTGTGTGTCTGTGAGAGAGAGAGAGAGAGAGAGAGAGAGAGAGAGAGAGAGAGAGAGAGAGAGAGAGAGAGAGGTGGTATGACAAATTTCTAGAAAAATCTCTATTTTGCAATTAAAAATATAGTTGGAGGCAAAAGTCTATTTCCCCTATTTGTCATGGTATTAGAAAGAGATTTAAAAAACATTAGTGTAACTATAATGCAAAATTCCTAATAAGTATGAAGTCAGTTGAGACATCAAATAAATTAAACATTACAATAGCCAATAGGATCGTAGAGTGCTCTAGTGTCTGATGAGGAGTGTAACTCTTCAATGTGTGATTCTAGCTGGAATTATATCTCTTCAAGGAACAGTCTCATTTAGTAAGAAGTCTTTGGGGCCTGAGAAGATGGCCCAGTGGTCAAAGGTGCTTGCTTGCAAAGCCTACCAGCCCAGGTTAAATTCCCAAGCCACCCATTCAAGCCACATGCAAAAAGTGGCCTGAGTGTCAGGTGGCAAGAAGCCCTGGAGTACCCCTCCACACACACACAAATTTTAAAAAGAGACATTATCTTCAATGGAACTGACAAATTGTCACCTTTCCAAATCAGGCTGCACCCATAATTGCTCACCAGGTAAAGGAAAGAGTCACAAGAGCTTTGTAAGACTGCATGGTTATTTTTTCATTTTATTAGGTTATGTTAATTCTATACCATAATGAGTTTTCATTAAAGCATGTTCACACATGCTTAGACTATATTTTTATTATATTGATTCTCATTATCCTCTCTTGTTCCTCTCCCACTCCTGCTGGTCCTTTCTTCCCAGCAGACGGTCTATCTTCTACTTTCTGGTCTTCATTTGTTTATCTTTTTTTGGTGACCCAGTGAATTCTACTAGGGTTGCTTACAGAGCACGGGCTTCTTACCATTGGCTACATCACTGATGATGTCTCTCCCTCCCTAGTGACCACTAATTGTCTATAGACACTTAGGAATGGGTGGAGCCCTGTGAGTCCTTCCCTCTACCTGTTAGCAGTCTTATTAGTTTATTTATTTTTTGTCTTCTATAACATTCATAAGGCAGGGTATGAGAGGTGAGATGCTCTGCATTAGGAAAACATAAAGAAAATGGTGAAACATTATTATGTCATGTTGCAATATTAAAAGTTGGACCTGCGTGTTAGGCTGTGAAGACAAGACCTTTTCCACATGCAGTTCATCTGGTATGCACCTTGACCTATTAGGATCCTCACAACATTTTACTTTTAATTACTTGCTACAAAAGTGATTAGGTCAGTATCAACAATGCAGCCCTTGCCTGTACTATCTGATATTTCCTCTAAGGAAGAAATGATATTTAATTTCCTTTGGCCCTATAAGCTCATTTCGTCAAACCTAGGTCACCATGGATCGCAAAATACAGTGTCATTGTATGCACACAAAGAAGGCAAGATGCTTCTCCTTAGACTATGACATCTACAGTGTGCAAGGTTTATCATGTGATTGACATGCTACAGTTTGTAAGATACATCATGTGATTGACATGCAAGATATTTTATATAGTTGAGATGCATCTTACTTTTAATGAAATAAAGACAGATGGATTCTGGGTCCAAGCTTTGTCTTGTTCTATAGTTATTTTTTTTGGCATGTATGCATTTGTGTATATATGGAGGCCACGTGTGAGAATGTGTGTGCACATCCATGTAGAGCTCAGAGGTTGATTTTGATCATCTTCCTTGACTGCTCTCCACCTTATTTTACTGATGCAAGGTTTCTTACTAGAACCCGAGGCTTAGGGATTCATTTAGTGTTGTCAGTCACTTAGTGTGGGAATACACTGCCTTGGACTTCTGAGTGCTGGGATCACAGGCTGGAGTCTGCATGGGTGCTGGGGATCTAAACTCTGGTCCATCTGCTTCTGCAGCAAGCACTTTATTTACCAAGCTACCTCCCCAACCCTTGCTCTGTGTTTTTTTTTTTTAATGCTGTTTAGGAATTAGCCTGATGCATAAATATTATAGTTGTACTATTAGCAAGAGGGTTTTAATTTCTCTTTTTTTGTAATTATATTTGAATATTTTATAATTATTTAGCTTTTTATCTTCATAGGATCTATCATCCCAATATTCTGTTGTTAGATTTTCTAAACCAGCCCATACTAGTGACCCTTGTAACTAGCAGGTATCAACAGATCTTCCGTTCATTCATTCATGCATTCCTTCCACAAACGAATGCATATATTACCCACTTACTATGTGTTGGATGGAGAGAAGCTGGTGAGTATAACAAGTCTCCTCTTACAGCCATTAACACACAGGATAAGTGATAAGAGGCAGTTATACTTTAGGCACAGGACACAGGAATACAAAGAGGGCTTCCTAATTGGGTCATGAATCAAAGAAGTCTTCCTGGAGGCAGTGACAGGAATGATTCTGGCTGGGGATGTAAATTGGAGGTGAAGGCAAGGATCAGATCCTAAATATCTTAGAATTTTAATTAAATAATCTGTTTAGGAGACATTTTGCCACTTTTATGTAGAAGAAAAATAATGACAGTGCATGCTCACATAGTGCCAAACATTGTTCAAAATGCTTAAGGCAAATAAAGCCACTTAATGTTAATAACAACCATCAGGTGAGTGTTACTAACATCTCATATTTCTAATAATACTTGGTCACAGAGCAGTTAGTAGGTTATCTGAAATCTCGCAGCTGCTAAATGGGATTGAAACCTATGCATCCTGTCTGTAATTCTGCTTCTCATGTCTCTGCAGTTCCCTTCCATGTGTTGGGGACAGCTACTCTTCTTACCATAGCTGCATGTGTCATCTCCCTTTCTATCTTATTGGTGTGTTGATGAACAGGAAGGAGGTCTCCAAGTCTCTCTTCTGACTAAGGGGTTGGAGGGTGATAACAGGAGATGAAGGTGTCTGAGCTGATCTTGAGAAGAGCAACAGGAGCAGCTTGCTTTCTAATAATGACATCTGGTAGAGATGTACCAACTTGCCCCAGTGTTGGCCTTTGCCAAATTAGATGTGTTGACTATGATTACATGTGCTTATATGTGGATTGTTCTAGAATAATGCTAAGAGGATAAGAATTTGCAAGGTTTCCATTGTACATATCTTGGAGCTAGTTGTTTCTTGATCTAGATTTCCATAAGTTGAGCTTTCATTTGCCATGGTATATATTTCAGTAGGGCCAAAAAGGAAATGGACTTTTGGAGCAAGAACCTAAACTTAATTTGGAAACCAAGCCACATAGTCCTTGTCAGTGTGTGTGTGTGTGTGTGTGTGAGTGAGTGATGCATTTGCTGCTATTTTCTTTTTATTAATGAATGGACCATAAGTCCATTATTTCCTTTATTTTTACCTTTTATATATTACATCAGTTACTTTCTCATTGCTGATACAAAATACCTGGCCAGAAATAACAAGGAAGAAAAGGGTTTATTTTCAGCTTACAGTTTTGAGGGGAAGTCCAACATGGTGGAAAAGCCTGGCAGGAATAGGAAGCCATTTTCACATCATTACATCAGAAGTGAAGGAGAGAAAGAAAGAGCACAAGTGGGTCTCGGCTCCTCAGCGCCCACGTCCAGTGACACACGTCCTCCAGCAAAGCTCCACATACTTTTCCAAACAATGCCACAGCTGAAGATTCAGTATTCAAACACATGAGCCTATGGGGGACATTTTATATGCAAATGACCACATATATTCTCTCAGAAAACATGTCTCTGGAACAGTGATGTGATGCTTAATCTTCCTTAATCATGTAACTAGATTTAGAATCACCTAAATGTCATACCTCTGGGTGTAGCTGGGATGCTATTTCCAGAGGTGTATGTCACCATCTCAAGGAGGTGCCCTTTGGCCTAGACTGAATACAAATGAAAAAGAAGTGGGCAAACCCTGATGCACACCAGCACCCCCTCCTTCCTGAGTGCAAATGCAGTGTGAACAGCCACCTCAAGCTCCTGTCACCATGCCTTCCCTGCTATAATGGGCTGCATTCCTAACACCATGAGCCAAAATAAATTCTCTCTCCCTTAAGTTGTTTATTATCAGATATATGTTCACAGAAATGAGAAGAGTAAATAACATATAAATTTGGAGCCAGAATTAAGGCCATTGTTTTGGCTATCTGACCACTGGCTCATAGGCCTTTGGAAGTGGCTTGTTTCAGGAATATGGAAGAATTTGGATCTGTGGGCTAGAGTGGCCCTAGATTTCTATAAGAAAAGCTTAAAGCGTCATCCTAGTGGGAGTTTGAAAGAACAGGTCACAGACAGAAATGCACACAGTGATGGCCAGGCTCATGAAGTTTCAGAGGGGTACAAGGACTCTGTTAGGAAGTGGCCTAGAGGTCTGTGCTAGTTTGAATGGATGTCCCCCAATAGATTCAGGAGTTTCGTTAAAGCTTGTCTCCAGCCTCCTGGCTGGAGAAGTTGTCACTGTGGGTGGATCCTATGGCCCAGCCCTAAGATATTACTGGGGGTGGATCTGGAATTCCAGCCCAAGAAATGCAGATAGTATTCTGAGCTCTTTGGAGTCCCCTACTGTTTGCTTGTGTGTGTGGTGCTGGTGATGGGTTTCTCTCTCTGCTTGGATCTGTGAAAGGGAGACACTCTTTTACCAGTATGGAACGTCCCCTGTTGTAGGTTTTAAATAAAGCCCTTCTTCCTTCCATAAACTCTGCCTGGTTTGGAGGTTCATCCCAGCAGCATGAGCTGTCTACAAGGCCTTTACTCTGGTTAAGAATCTGGTTTCATTCTGCCCATGTCTTTGAGTGAGTCTGCATTAAACAGTGATTGTCATAGCCACACCACTGGGGTGAAACTCCAAACCAGACAGTAATGGAAGGAAGTGATTTAGTGAAGTTATAGACCCAGGGGAAGTTCCATATGGTGAAAGAGGCTGGACCCCTTTCACAGTCAAGCAGAAAGAGAGAGAGAGAGAGAGAGAGAGAGAGAGAGAGAGAGAGAGAGAGAGAGAGAGAGAGAGAGAGAGAGAGAGAGAGAGAAGCCATCACCAATACTCCTCTCCCCCACACACCAGCAAACAGTTGGGAGCTCTACAGAGCTTAGACTGCTCTTTACATATCTGGAATTCCGGATCTGCCCCCAGTAACACCTTAGGGTTAGAGGTTAGAATCCACACAAGGTGACACCTCTTCCAGCCAGGCAGCTGGAGCAAATCTTTTAATAAACTCTTGAATTATTGGGGGACATCTATTCAACTACCGCAATCCATCCCTGGCCCCCAACAGATTTATAACCATCTCACATTATATATGTGTTCAGTCCAAATTCAATGATCCCATAGTCTTTACCAACTTTAAGGCTATTCTGAAGTCCCATGTCTCATCTGAGATTTAAGATTATCTTTAACTGTGAGTCCTGTAAAATCAAAACAAGTTACAAACTTTTAACATACAATGGTACAGAGTAAACATTTCCAACTCCTATGAGGCATAATAAGGAAAGACTGGACCAATGCAAACTCAACAACCATTGGATAAACATCTGCAGTTTAAGCCTGATATCATAACCAGTCACTGATGGTTTCCAGATTTTCCAATTTTGCCCCTCCAACTTGGCTGAGTTATCTGGGGCAGCCTTCCACCCTGAGCAAACAGCACTCTAAGGTAGCCCATTGCAGAGTCCTGGTATATCCAGACCTCTTCGGGTCTCCATTGCAAATCATGGTCCATTTTCCAATGGCTTCACTGGCTGATCAGGGACTTCATGCACTGTTCCATATGCTGCATCTTAGCAGTGGCTCCTGGAACCATGTAAATTACATGACCCACTGCATGCATGCATTTTTCATGCTTCCAAAAGCAATACCAGATGTGCAGGACACAGGCATGTTATTAATTCAGAGATGAAGTAAATTGTGACCTTGAAGGGAAGGTCCTTTAAGCTATCTCCTTCCAAAAAAGTTTCCATGATCTTTGTAGCTGAACAACAATATATATATATATATATATATATATATATACACACAAGATATTTCTACAAGGTTACCTCATCAATGATAACCTTCTCAGAAATGTTTTCACAGGTTCAGTAAAATGTAAAAATGTACAAAAAGGTTTTTTGCATTTATTCATCTGTTCATGAGCATCTGGACTGATTCTATAATTTGGTATTATGAAGAGCACTGCAATGAATATGGATATGTAGAGTCTCTGTAGTATGTTGAATGGATTCCTTTGGAAACATGCAGGAGTGATATAGCTATATCTTAAATGCAGTTTTGACATGTGGCATTTTTAAATTACAATGGGAATATCAGAACATAACCACACCATGAATCAGAAGTATATGTAATAGTAGAAAGGCAGACTGGGCTCAGACTGAAGAGAGCCATGAATAACCAGGTTGGAATTTAAACTGATGATCTAGACATAAATCAAGTGTCAACCACATGTAAGGCACTGGGGATCAAAGACAGAAAAGTACCACCTCAGACAGTCTGGCAGAGTACAGCCAAACTTCTGCAAAGGACCTCTGGTTCAGCAATTCCATATGGAAAACCCACTGTTTCAGTGGTTAACGAGTGTTCAGCTATGAGTATTGAAGAAGTTTGAAGATTTATGATTTAGCCATGAAGAATCTTGTGTAGAATGTTGTGTATAGTCACAGAATTTGGAAACAACATAAGTGTGCCACCAGATATGTTAAATAATGCTTACTGCTCTGGAAATATGTCAAGGGCATGATATTGGATGTAAAGTATGCGTTATAAATAAAATGGGAACAAAGATGAGAAAATATAATATAATCAAATTCCCAGCTTTATAAATGTGGGACATATATTTTCTAATACTAAATGTGATAACAGAGGTCAGGAATGGACCCTGAATCTTGCGCAGTAGCTATGGGTGTGAGGGATGACATAATGATAACATGGAGAACTTTGCATAAGGTTTGCTAAGTTATAAAGTGAATGTCGAGTGCAAATATAAAGTAAGTTGGAAAATTACCTCACTAAAATTATTTTGGGCCCGGCATGGTGGCTCATGCCTTTAATCCTCAGCACTCGGGAGGCAGGAATTTGAGGCCACAATGAGATTACATAGTGAATTCCAGGTCAGCCTGGACTAGGGTAAGACCCTACCTTGAAACAAACAACAACAACAAAAAAAAAACCAAAAAATATTTTGGGGACTGAGGGTATAGTTCAGACTTATAGTACTTACCTAAATAAACAAACAAACAAAAAGTAAAAAAAAATTGTGTTTTCATCCCCTTTGGTAAATTTATTTTTTATGTGTCTCCGTTTCGATTGATCTTGCCACTTTTCTTTCTCTGAGGCTGAGTCCCTGGCTCACACTGTGAGTTCTTGGTGTCCTTCAGGTTCCCTAATATAACCTAAATCTTTAAGTCAGAGTACAGAGTTTTAGAGAATTGGTCAACTAAGCACTCATTTTAAATAGTTTTTGGGGATAAAATATTGTTGACATTTTTCAATACAATTTTAGAAACAAGATTATTGAAGAAAAGAAACGCAGAAGCCACATCATGTGACCAGTTTTCTGCTGAGGGTTGAGAACTAATTCTTAATGTCTGAGTGTCTTTTAAAAGGAGAGTGGCTGTTTCAGTCCTACTCGAGTGAATTTATTTTTGTTCTGTTTTGTGTTTTGATTGAATTTTGTTTGTTCTTGAGGCAGGGTGTCACTGTAGCCCAGGCTGATCTTGAACTCCCAGTGATCCTCCTACCTCATTCCAGTGACTTATTGGCTCTAGCTAAAAACAAAACAAAACAAACAAACAAACAAAGAAAACCAACTCAGGACATTTGGCTGAGATGCTTTGCAAAGTGGAAACTGAAGCCCAGTGTAAAGAGTGTGATGCTGAAACTTAATCTTAACTAATTTGAAATTATTAATTAGCCTCTAGATAGTGTGTTTACCACTCAGAAACTGCTCTCTAACCTCTAACTTGTGACTTCCCACTTTAACCAATGAAGTATGTTTTCTCTGTCTGGCTTCCATGAACTCCTTAGAAACACTTCCCTCTCACTCCCAGCTCCTTGGAAACACTCACCACTTGTGTCTGGTGCTCAAGTGAGGTGCCCGAAGACCTAACCTGCCCTGCTAGGAGAAGGCCATGTGGCAAGAATCTTTCAGCAGTTTTAGTAGTTGAGGACCTCCCACTAGGCTTCTGCAGGTGAGGAATCCTCTCGTTCACTCCTGCTGTTTGTGACTGAGACCTCTAGCTTTGGGCAGGGTTCTGGCTAGAAGCTGATCTGAGTATTGTGAGTCCACCCACATTCCCAGTGGCACATCTTTTCAGAGATTGGTCATATGCTTCTGCCAGCTAGCAGGTGACGGGGTCTTGAAATAAGCCCATGGATGATATGAAGGCTCATAGAACAAGTCGGAATGACAGGAAGAACATCCATGGTTTTATCACATTTTACAGATTAGTCTCAAGGGGAGATGGCAGAGGACATGGCTGCAGAAGAGGTCACTGTGTGTCGGGATATGAATAGTAAGCTTTCCTGGGCCTTAGAGGCCCCAGTACTAAGAATCCCTATGGAATTACAGAAGAAAGAATTTAAAAAATTCAGGTTTTTACATTGATTCTCTATGGTAAAGTCCAAGCAGCAGTAGGTAAAATTAGTTAGCTAACTAATGAACTAACCAACCAACGAAGTTCACATTCACTCAGGTGTGCAGCCAGATTGAACACTACGAATCTGGCCATGCTCCTCTCTTTAGACTTGAGACATTCGCTTGGAGTGGAGAATATAACTCGACATCTCAAAGCACATCAGAGGCACATGCAAGCCCAGAGCTAGACTCCAGTTCACAGCTTCCCCTTATACTTCGCCTCCTTCTAAGTTTGATCTCTTCACAAGCTGTGGGGACAACTGACAGGCAAACTCCTTCTTTCCATGTAGACTGAAGTTGTTTCATGCTTCCTGACAGTGAGCATCTGCTCTAAACCTCTCATGTCAGTGAGTTCTTTGTGGGAGCTCAAAACTGGCCATGGTGGAAATTCAGGGAACTCAGCAAATGATATTAATCAAGCTTCCCTTCACTCCTTCCTGCAGAGCTGGCAAACCTTTTCCATAGCTACTGTTTATTATAATTTGAAGACCACAGGAGATGCGTTTCAATAGATAGAAAGTGTGCTAACTGTTGAATGAAATGCAACGTGTTAGTTGCCTATTGACAGTAACTCTGAATGTGGTACTTCTGTCTTTCGTCTTATCCTGACACACTAGCAGGGCTCAGTAAATGTTGGGTGGAAGGCAGCCTTTGGTAATCCACTTTTTATCTCCAAAGTCAGAGTGGCTGGTTCACTAGGCAGGTGGTGAATTTACCCTCAGATGAGAGATGACCCATTTTCTTCCACTTTCACTCAGGGTTTCTGACTAAGGTCTTCTTACTAGCGCTAAGATGTGACATTGATTGAATTCTTGACGTGTCTCCACCTCCTGAAAGAGGGGTCCTTTGTCTTTGGGGTGCAGGTGGGATGTTGTTTATAGAACATCAAATCTTCTGTCAGGTTCACAGAGTAGAAATTTCCACCTACTTCTGCCCTGAGGGGACCTTGAGGAAGCCCCTGCATTTCTGTCAGTTCTATTTCAGAGCCATGAAGTGGGGATTAGAGCTTTGATTCCATGGGACTCTCTGTGGCCAGAGCTGCAGGATGGAGAGAAAAGTTAGCCTGTGCGGAGAGCAGCTCTGAAGAATCCCCTTCAAGTCAGCACTGGCTCGCCCTGTGGCTGGCCTGAGCTTTTGACTTCAAACTGTGAACCATTTACTTGGGATGGGATTTCTCTTTCCCCTCCTGACATATTGATCTTCCTTGGCTGAGTGCTTTGAGGAAAGTCAGTATCAGGAGAGCAGAAGCAGGGTTTAAGGGAAAGTCAGATGGACTGGCATGGCTCCATCTTCAGGAGCCGTGTGACCCCAGCTTTTCCTGGCTGTTTCTGTTGGCATGCTGAAATGAAAGTAAGAAACGAGGCCAGTGCCTGTCCCACAGCAGGGACTCATAGTTCTTCCAGTGGGTCCTCTCTTGAATTGCACGAGTAAGGAATGTTCATTTTGAAAACTACTTCAGTTAACATTTTACATACATTTACTTTATTCTTTCTCACAACAACCTGGTATAGTTTAGGAGGTCAAATACCATGTCCTCAATAAGGCTTTTAAGATAATAATTATAATAATTATCATTATGAAAAACAGAGTCTTACTTTGTAGCCCAGGCTGGCCTTGGATTTGCCATCCTCTTGCTTGCTCTTCTGGAGTCCTACAGAGTGTAGGCATGAGCCACCAAGCCCAGTAATAGGCTTTTCTTGATAAAAAAGTTTTACAGTTATCTCACTCGATCCTTGATGTATTTTTTTTACAGTACTTAACTATGCATGTGCACTTGTGTACACATGTTCCTATGTTTGTAGACATAATTGTGTGCACGTGTATGTGTGTGAGAGAGGTAGAGACAGAGATGGAGACAGCAACGGAGACAGAGACAGCAAAAAGTGAGAAGGAATGAATGTGGAGGCTAGGGGACAATCTGGGTGTTCTCCTCAGGCACCATTCACCTCCTTTAAGTCAGTGTCTCTCACTGGCCTGGAGCTTTCCTATTAAGCTAGACTAGCTGGCCTTACTATCTTACTGTGTCGTTAGTGCTCAGAAACATGTCTGTCATGTACAAATATTCTTTTGGATGATTGGGACCAACACTATTGTATTCTTTATTTTGCTAGGAAACACAAACTTAGAAATATTAAACGAATGGTTATGGAGCTAGTGAAAGGCAAGAAAATGCTCTTGGGAGGCGGAAGGATCCCTAAGACTTGTGGGCTTGCTAGTCCACCCAAGTGGTAAGTTCTAGGTTTTGAGGTAAGAGTTTACCTCAAAAGGTAAGGGGAAGACGCTAGACATTGACCTCTGTCCTCCATGTGTATGTGTACACACACACACACACACACACACACACACACACACACACACACACACCACTTGGAAAAAATGTGAGGAGATACCTAGATAGTTAAAATGCAATAGAATAAAGTTTAACATCACCCACAGTATATACTAAAATACCTCTGTGTGGATGAGAGAGATAATTTTTAAAAGCTAACACTGTAAATTTGACTAGGCATGTGCACACCTGTAATCTCTGCACTGAGGAAGCTGAGACAGAAAGACTGGAAGGCCAAGGTCAGCCTGTACTACATGCACCCTGTCAAAAGAGGCAAAGACCAAGAAGTAAAATGAGGAGCAAAGAAAATGAAGGAGGAGGATGGGCCATCTTAGCAGAAATATATACTAAAATTCTTACTTAGGAGGAAAGATAGGTCCCCGTGATGGAACCCTCTGGGCTCTGGGGATCGGAATGCAGCGCTCCTCAGACCACACAAGCTCTGCTGTTCTCTGAGGCATCATCCCATGGCAAGGCTACCGCTTTGCAGAAGCTAGCAAATCCCAGGAGACAGAGGATGCTGCCTGGTAACCATTCCTCTCTGCAGCAGCTTGCACAGAATGCCTGCAGCAGGGTGAAGTTGAAAGCATCACTTTCTGTTCTAATTCTGTTCTAATGTTCTCCACCCTTCATTTCCACTTAGGCTTTGCATGGCATGAGTTCCTCACAGGTAACTGGAGAGATAAATGAGCACATTTGGGAGCTGGGAGGTCAAAGCTCTGGGCAGGGAAGGGAAGCAGATCTAGGACCAGAAATGGACAGGAACTTTTGGCTTGTTAAGTGCAAGATCCATGTTCTCTGCATTCACAGTGCCTGGGAAAGGGAATGGCCCTGCCCCAGAGGCATGAGCCTGTTTCTTCAGGCTTCAGAGCACCCAGGCCCAGCCAAATTCTCACATCCAGCCTGTGTGGTACAGATGTTCTTGGAGGCTCTGCCTGCATCTGCAGGCCTTGGTACGTCTGTGTATTTATGAGACTTCCAACCAGCTGCCTGTACCTACATCCCTGTCTCGTAGACTTCAACCAGCTGCCTGTAAGTGCATCCCTCTCTGCAGAGCAGACCAAGAGTGCCAGAGAATGATTGCATCTGGGAGCCAGCATCTGTTGACAATTTTGGGGAGCCAGATATAACGACTATTGCTTTCTTGCTCCTTAGCTTAAATAGCCCTGAGCAAGGCATTTAGCAATGTTCCTCCTAATTTCACCCTGAGACTGAGCTCCAGCTCCTGGATCCTTTCATTGCTTTATTTCCATCTCTGCCTTTCTTTCCTGTCCCTCCTTCCATGGTACTTGTGCCCCATAAGTAAATTACCTGCTGTCACATCCATATATCTCTGATCTTCTTCTGAGGAGCTCATACCAGTGCAGAGCTCAAAGCACCATGACAAAGCCATCAGAGCCACCATCAGTGGACAGAGTAGGATAGACATCAAAGGAGGGTCTCATCCATCTCTGCACCCTCACTGGTCTTGGGTGGAGAGAGGGCACAGAGGGTGTGTGTGTGTGTGTGTGTGTGTAAGGATTCCATGTGTGTTGGGAACAATTATGTCAAGACTGAAACAAAGAAGATGATGGAGCATTCTCTGTGAACACTCCTTTCTGAGCTGTTTCTGCCTTTCATTATTTTTCAGCTGTATATATAGATCTGTAAGTCGCAGAAAGCTGAAAAGGATTCTTGGTTACAGAAATGCAAACATGTGAGATGGGATACAGCTGACTTTTGCATGTTTTTGGCTTTCCTTATCTGCATAAATATGTATGGTTGTTCTAATTCCCATGTCAGCTCTATATCAACTTTACCAGTTCCATTGTTACTTAATGAGTTAAATAAATTTATATTTGTATTTATTTCATGATTATACCTTAAATCTATCTTTTGACAGAATTAAGATTAACTTTTCTATATCTTACTGCAGTTAGGGCTGGGGCAGAATCAGAGCCTTCTGAAAAGAAGCATAAATTTTGACAGCACTGATTGTTGCTTTCAGGGGTGGAAATGGAGTTAGACACAGGTAAAGGGAAAATTTTTGATGTATTTTGTTCCTTTTTGAATTTTGAATATTGGTTGTTCATGCTTGTTCACACAAGTTAAATATTAAAATATTGGGGAAAATAAATAAATTAAAACAAATTTAAGATAGAATAAAAATAAATTATGGTAAAATAAAAGTCAAAAATGAAAAATGCAAAATTTAATAAAATTTATTAAAAAATTGAATTTTTATAGCCCCTTTTGATTGACTTTGGAGTGGTGTGAGGGTTGATTACTTTTTACTTACTTTGCCTATGGAGATTTCTTAGTGAAATCTTTTGGAAGTATTACAGGTATTGAGTGTCTATTAATACTATATATATGTATATATATTAGATAAAATAATCTTTGCAGTCATTCATGTGAGTAGAAGATAAAAGTTCTCTATAAGTTCATGCATGAAAAAATATTTCTTTAATTTTATCCAAATTGTTTTCTGATTTTATAATTAAAAATTTATTTTTCTAAGTGGTGATACATTGAAATGGTATAAATTCCAAAGGACTAAAACTAGAGTGAAAGGAAGGTGTGATGGCTGAGTGTCCCCATAGCCTCAGGTGTTTTTGATTATTGGACCTTGAACTCAACAGGGAATTCACAGAGGAGAAAACAAAAAAAACATTTAAGAAAATGTTCATTATCCTTAATCATTAGGGAAATGCAAATCAAAACAGCAATGAGATTCACCTTACTCCAGTCAAAATGGCACCCATTAAAAAATCCACCAACAATTCACTGCTGGTGGGATTGCAAACTTGTACAACCACTATGTAAAGCATTGTGGAGGCTCCTGAAAAAGTTGCATATAGAGCTACCAACAGACCCAGCTATCCCTCTACTGGGCATTTACCCTCAAGATTCTTCACCTCAGTGCAGAGACATTAACTATGTTTATAGTGGCTCAATTCATAATAGCTAAGAAATGGATTCAAATAAAAGTGGAAAGATTTGGAAGAGATCATACTTAGTGAATCACACAAGAACAGAGACTCAGATGTCACATACTCTCCCTCATATGTGGGTCTTAACATGTTAAGCTTAAACTCTAAGAAACATGACTGATGAACTGAGACAATATAAAGGGGGGTGGAAGGAATGTGGGGAAGGTATGGGAGGATGGGGCACTTATACAGTAAGCTAAAGCAATAAGGAATTGAAACCTTAAAATCCTTATTGTCATACAGTAAACTCTCCTTGAAGCTGTGGGCATTGCCTGGTAAGAAGGGCCATGAATAGAATGGGAGGAAGCCTAACTCCATTAAAAACTGAGCATACCTGCAACTGCCTATCCCAGTCATTGGTTCCTTCCCACAATGAGATGTTGATCATAGAGACCCATGAGGTCCTCAAAACAAGACAGGCTTCTGTCTAAGCTCTTGAATATCCACCCCAGGCCTGTAGTATGATCCTATTGCTGAAGAAACTATAGAAAGTCATCGCACAACACCAAGAGACCCTTTGAGATCCAGAATGGTAACCAGCTCCCTGGAGGTAGCATGTGTAGTGCTGGTAGGTGTTACATGTGCTGCCAGGGGAAATTGGTCATTGATATGTAGAGAAAGCAGAGACCCTTGATAAAAAATTTCAGACTCATATCATAAGAATGCTGAACACACTGCTCTATGGGAGAGGTCAGCAAGTCAAGAAGTGATCACTGTGCAATAGTGGCACCAAAACCGGGGGGGGGGGTAATCAATGGCTTTCAAATTGGCCAACAGATATACTCAGTGACAAAGAACCCTTAACTGGAATTGGGATCCGGGGCAAAATAATTTGGGGACCAAAATCTTGGTTTCTAAGGGGGAAATTCTCACTACCAGAGAACTACAGAGAGACTAGACCCAATAGAATCTTGCCAAATTAGCAGTGTGTGTGTCTCATTTAACCTGTACTGATCTCACTCTCTGATTGAGATTCTGTTTGTATTTTTCAGAAGGCAGTGAGAGAGCTGAGGTCAGTCAAACTCCACCAACAAGACACAGGATCATGGCCAACAACCCAGCAAGAGATGAACCACTAGGGCCTTTCATGCAGGCCCCAAATGACACCTATGAGAAAGTGGTGATATCAACAAGAGACCTATCACCACAGCAAGTCAGATAATCCAGAATAGGTCATTGAGACAGACACCAACAATAGCCAACACAACCCAAAACAGAAGTCCAGAGACATTTAAGACCTCAACAATAAAACAGACTTAATATCTCACCCACCATGACTCAGGAAACTGAGCGGAATATTGTAAGAGCCATGTTGGGCAAGAATATCCAGAGACATTGCCTCCCTCAGCAACAACACACAAAATGGTGTGTGTGTGTGGGGGGGGACCAGGCTACCTCATGAGGTAATCATAATGCCTTATCCCATGGACTGAGCCAGTAAACCCACTGAGAAAGGCCCCCAGTGGGTTTTGAACAGGGAGGTGGGAAATTTGGGTACTGGCATAAGATTTGCTCATACACTGTATCTAATTATCGATAATAAAGATTAAAAAAATCACTACTAACAACAACAAAAAAGAATTGGAATCAACTCAAATGCCCATCACTGGATAAATGGATATCAAAGATGTGGTACATATACACTATGCAATTCTACATAGCTGAAAGGAAAAATGACATAATGAAATTTAAAGAAAAGTGAATGGACTTGGAGCAGATCATACTTAGTGAACTCACACAAGAACAGAGAGAAAAATGCCTCATATTCTCCCTTATATGCAGTTCCTAACCATGTTAAGCTTGAATAGTAAGCAAACCTGACAGGTGAATTGAGAGACTGTCAAAGGGGATGGACAGCATTGCGGGGATGGAAGGACTGGAAGAGTGGGGAGGAGGGGGCTTATACACTAATCTAAACCCTTACTTTCCTAGAGTAAGCTCTCAAGGAAGCTGTGAACATTGTCTGGTAAGAGCCCTGAATAGGGTAGGAAGTAACCTAACCCCCAAGACAAATTGCTCTGGCCTATGGCTCCCTGCCCCAGTAATTGGTTACTTCCCCCACACAGCTATTGATCGAAAAGATTGAGGATGTCACCAAAATAAGACAGGCTTATGTCAAAGCTCTTGAATACCTGACCAGGCAAAAGGTAAGACCTTATTGCTGAAGATATCACAGAATGTCATCACACAACACTGAGAGACCCTGCTGGATCCGGAAATGTAACTTGCTCCTAGCTGGTAGCCTGTGTAGACCTGGAAGGTATTACATGAGCTGCCAGGGGAAACTGGCCAATGATGTTCAGAGAAAGCAGAGGTCCCTGATATTCAACACCAACCAATGTTACAAGAATGCCGAGGACACTGCTATACAACAGAGAACAGCAAGCCAAGAAGTGCTCATCTGTGCAACAGAGGCATTAAACCTAGGCCTCTATCAATCAATGGCTTGCTGATTGGCTAAGAGATCTGCTCAGGGGCAAGGAACCCTTAATTGGAACTGGGATCCAAGGCAAATCCTTATGGAGACCAAGAACCTGGACTCCAAGGGGAAAGTCCCACAAATCAGGGGTCTACAGAAAGGCTATACCCATCAGAATCTCTCCAAATTACCAATGTTTGTCTCATTTAACCTATCTCTCTCTCTCTCTATTGAATATTCTGTATGCATTTTTCAGAAGGCAGTGAGAACTGTGGACAACCCAATTCCAACAACAAGACATGCGATGATGGCTGACACCCAGGCATGAGATGAACCTCCCCTAACTTTTCATCTAGGGCCCAATGAAACCTTTGAGGAAGTGGAGAGATGAGCAAGAGACCTACCTCCCCAGCAAGTCAGATAACCTATGAAAGGATAATGGAGACAGACACCAAGGATGCCCAACACAGTCCAAAGCAGAAATCCAGAGATTGTTAAGATCTCAACAGTAAAGCAGACTTAAAACTCACCCACCATGACTCAGGGACTTAGCAGAAGAGGAGGTGGAAAGATTTTAAGAGCCGTGGTGGGGGACATTGCCCCTCCTCAGTAACAACTCACAAAGAAAAAACTGGCTACTTCTTATACAATCATAACTCTGTACCCCATGGTCTGGTCCAGCAATCCCATGGAGGAGGGCCCCCAGTGAGTTGGGGATGGGGAGGAGGGAAATGGGGGTGCCACCACAAACAAGACTTGGTCATACAATGCATTTAATGATTAATAATAAGTAAGTTAAAAAGTACTCAGAAAAGCCAAGGGCAAGAGAGGGTTAAAGGAATCACAGAACTACAATGGAGATGTGATTTTGTCCATATTCCTGGGTCATAGTGCTCCCTCCATCCTCCTCATAACTTTAGATAAAGATGGTCCATTAGCAAAACAAAAACAATCACACATACAAAAGAAGGTAACTGCAACAGAAGGCATTTAAGTCAACAATAGCCTTTTATTTCAAACCATGAAACTATTTATTTCATAGTGTCACCATGCTTAGTTTGGAATAAATACATTTAGCTCTGGATATTGTTAAGGGAATTGGTGTATTTATCTCATCTGCCTCCACGTGGCTCTAAGTCTCACAGTTCAGCAGGCTTGAGAACTCTTGTGTGATGAACATGGCCACCTCTTTGTTGAGTGTTTATTATTTTACCTTTGTTAGAAACGAAGTCAATTATAAAAGTCATGTAGACCTTGATAGTTAACTTGAAAGAAAAAAGTATTTTATGTTACCACTATTTAAAAAATTAACAGTACATTTTCGGTACAGGTTTAATAGTTGAATGACTTATTCAGTAGGTGGCTCACAATAAAAACAAATCTAATTCTAGGTTCACCTCATTATTTGCTGACTGCCTTAAACATGTAATGTGTTCCCATAAAAGCAAGTGTAAGACATTGTAGTTTTTGGTTTTGTTTTCTTTTGGACAGGGATTCCAATTATCTTTTGATTAGCTGAGTAAAATAAAGTAATAACCTTGATTTTTATTGCAGGTGCGAATTACTTGATGAAAGGCATGACATGTCTGCAGGTTGGATTTCCTCCAATTCTTATTGATGTGTAAAGCCAGTTAATGTGCTTAGCAGATTTTGTAGCTGAGTTTGGATCTAGAATACTCATAATTTACTTTCCTTTTTAAATTTTTATCTTAACAGCTTTGCTTGAAATTGCACTGCTTTCTTTAATTGTGTCTTCTAATTCTTTCTTCTATATAATGATATGCTTTACATGTTTTGGAAAAATAATTTATTCAAAACGTAGCTAAATTTATACCTTTAGTAAGAGATGCATGCATACACATATGCTTATTTAGTTTAAAATTTTGTATAAGTTCTCATGTATAAATAATTCTAATTTTGAAAAGCCTAACATTTCTAAATATGTATAAATGTGTTTATCTGTAAAATGAGGTACATTAGGAACTCTTCAAAGATTTATTTTCAGGTTAAAATAATACGTAACATGTTTAGAATGTTTCCTGACACAAAGGAGTGTTAAGTGTATTGCTTAGCCATAGTGTTATACTGTCATAGTCACAGCTCTTAAATTTGTAGAAGAGCATGAGGTAACCAATTCCTTGCCTATAATAAGTAGCCAGCACTCCTATCACATGAGGCAGATTAATAAGAGAAAAACAGCAGACTTACTTAACGTTTTATATGATATGGGAGACCTTCCAATCAAATACCCAGAATACAGGGGAAATTCTGATGTTATCCTTAGGCTCAACCTTTCAGGGACAGCTATATAGATGTAATTGGACAAAGGGGTATGTATTAATGGTTTCAGACTGAGTTTCTTTTTGGCTTCTCTGTGGAGAGTTCCTTCCTCCAAGGTTTGGGATAGGACCCCTCTGGAATGAAAGTCTGGATTTTCTTGTAGATAGAAAGACAGGAAGAATGTTAGAATAAGATTTTTAGGCCTTATCGTTGGCTTTGGGCAACAAGGATTCTAGCTTATTTTCTTATATATTTTTATTTGTGTACAAGGAGAGAGAGAGAGAGAGAGAGAGAGAGAGAGAGAGAGAGAGAGAGAGAGAGAGAGAGAGAGAGAAATGGGCATGCCAGTGCCTCCAGCCACTGCAAACAAACTGCACATGCATGTATGTGCTACTTTGCGCATCTGGCTTTACATGGGTACTGGGGAATCGAACCCACGTCATTAGGCCTTGCAATGAGTGCCTTAACCATTGAGCCATTCTCAAGGGGAGACAGGAGCCCAGAGGCAGGAGGACAGAGACTTGCTTTCTGCTGCTGCATCTGAGTTCTTTCACCCTTCTAGCTCTAAGCCCTATATTGGAGTGTTGTTTTCTAAGCTTCTATGAATTGGGGTTGCTTAAGAACCACTGTGACGGAAGATTTCTAGAAAGTGATACTTAAGCTTAATTTTAAAATATATATAGTGGGATTTGTCTCTCAAATGAAGGGAGAGCCATTAAAGGATTCTCTGCAACAAATGGGGCAACCATATGCTTAGCATTTAACTTAGCAAAATTACGTGGGCTCAGTCTTGCTCGAAGACCAGAAACAACCTAAGTGCTTAGCAAAGACATTGACTGGTGGTTTATTCTCAAGTCATAATGACACTAACGTACTTTCACGTATTAACATAGTTAAGTGAGAAATAAAACAACCAGGTTTTAAGACCTGTGATGTGATGGCTTGGTTTTGTAAGATTCATATACCTATGTATGTGTAGGTATGATAGGGAAGGTCTGGAAGGATATTTGCCAACATATTACCAGTTGCTACTCTCATTTGTGACTTCTGGGTAATTTTAATTTTCTTTATTTATATCAGCTATTTTAAAATGAATATGAATTCATGATTTGATTTTAAAAAACAAAAGAAAAGAGAAGTATAAATAACACGAACTTTATCATGTTGTTCTAATGGTGTTCATATATGAGGAGAAAACATCCTTTGTCTTGGAGAGTGCAAGCTCAGGGGAGTGAGTGTAAGGAGAGGCAGTGGCCAGAGGGAGCCCTGAGGAAGGGAGAATTTGGGGAGGGAGGAAAGAAGAGAACTTACAGGTTTAAATCCTGTATTTATACCTTCTAAGACTCCATGTGTCTTACATGCTTCTTGACAAATTTCCTTATTGAAATAAATTCTGAGCTTGTTGATGGCGTACTCTACCTTCTCAGGTGTACTGCCAAAGTTTGATTAGAGTGTAAAAATGTACGTTTTCTATGGCTGCATAGAACAAGGCAAGATCTGTAATATGGGTTGTGCTTCATTCTAATTGAAATAGATCTCAGTTCAATGTTGCTTTCCAAATTATTTATTCTCATATAATAGCATTACATATATGAATCTAGAGATGCTTTATAGGTTTGTCCTCTGGAACCCATGGGCACTTTAGTTCACCAACAGTTAAGTGAGGAATGTAATGCAAAATGCCCATTGTGAGAACCAGTGTGTAGCTTAAAGTGTATGTGAAAGTAGTTCGAAAACTCCAACTGTAACAAATATTTTGGAGTGTACTATAATCAGATGATGGTAGGTAAGAGGGGTGGTGATGGTCATAGTCATATATGTGTCTGGTGCCATTTTCAGTCAGCATCTCTCTGTGTCTGATTACACAATGAGGTGTGTATACAGCAGGTGCTTGTCTACTGAGTGTTTGAAGTTTAAGTCATCAACTTATTGAGATTGCCACAATTTTTAGAATGATAGATAAGTCAAAGGAATTTAGTGATGGTGCGGGTGAATTCCATGGTGTTTTTAAAAAAATCAAGGATTTTAACACTCATATGTAGCATTTAATGACCCGAAGTTTTGCATGTCTGCCTCTGAGAGACAGTGATGAGCTTATGAGATGGGACATTCTGTACTTATTATACCTTGCACTATTTTTTAAGATTGGCACAATTTCTATTATTTAATTAGAATTGAGGAATCTGAATTTCAGAGTGAAAATGGATACCTATGAAGGCCTCACAATTTCTGGTTGATCTGTGTGGTAGTTTTGAGTAAATGTCCCCCAATAGAATTTATTGTAATTGTGAATTGTCTTCAGCCTTCTGGCTGGAGGAAGTGTCACTTTGGCCTGGCCTCCTGGGGGCTAGCCCTGAGGTATTTCAAATTGGATGCAAAATACTAGGGATAGATATGAAAAAAGAAAAGCCTGAACCCCAGTCTGGCAGTTCTGCCATTTTGTGAGTTACAGTGTTACAGTGTGCTTGCTTCTGTGGTGGTGGGTTTCTCTCTCTGCTTGCTTCTGTGAAAAGGGGCCGCCAGCCTTTTTTCCTTAACTTCCCCTGGGTCTGTTACTTCAATAAATACTTTCCTCCCCCAAATTGTGCCTGGTTTGGAGATTCATCCCAGCAGCCTGCTGCTGACTACGACAATCTGCAAGGGTAACCTAGCTTCTGCTTCTCCATTTTGTCCACAAAGTGGGAACAAAAAGGATTTAGTGGGAATCAAATGCATGACCCAGTTCCCTAAATTTTACAGCAATGGTTCAAAGGTTTGAAAGCAGATAATAAGTGAAGAAATTGAAGGTGATATACAGACATCAATATGTTGTGCAGTAAGAAAGATATTGTGGAATTGAAAGTGCTTCCTAAAGGGTAACTTGATATTGAAAGCGTTTTGAAATGCAAGGTATTGAGATTCTGTGATTGGGAAGAGATGTTATTAAAGGGCATGGTAGGTGTGGCGGGTGTAGGAGGTGGGCATTGGTTGGAGAGGTTGCGATAAGATCTCTTTCCTTGGTCTTCAGGATACCTGAGATTTTCATTTCTCAGCCTTCTTATGTTTCAAGGCTTTTCCAGGCTTGGATATGAAAACCTGTTCTTTGTTAGGTATCTGCTGTAACATATGGGTGGAATTTTGTTTGAGCCCCTGTAAACCTGTTAGATGACAAGACTAGATACCAAGTGCTCAGGCTGAAGCCATCACATCTAAAAATGACATAGACTCAATGGTCAGTGCTTCCAGGGGACTGTCTTTAGCTGGAATCATCAGTGTGACCCACACTCAAAAGTCTGAGGCCCCTCAGTCCCTTTACTGTGAAAGTTCCTGGACAAACTCAGTGGGTATGGTCTATTTCTTTTAGTTGTAGATTCTTGATTTTGAGAACTATCTAGATATGAGCTTTTGTGAACTCCACACATTTCTCTTGAGCTCATTTTCTAAGTTCCCCAACAAGTAAAATAATATATATGATACAATGAATGGCATTTTCATATAGTTTCTCATTTCTTCAAGGATTGCCTCTAGGACAATGTTTTTGGGCACCTTGTGTGCTTAGTTATAGTCTGGACACTGAGACCTTTTGAGACCTTTTACATTGTACCTGGAAATTGGACTTCAAACCCAGTACAATGCTATAACTGTACTTCTTTTTTCCTTTTCAAGGCAGGGTCTCACTCTGTCCCAGGCTGACATGAAACTCACTCTTCAGTCCCAGGATGGCCTCCAACTCATTCACGGTGATCTTCCTTCCTCAGCCTCCAAATTTTGGCACTAAAGATATGAGCCACCATGCCCACTTTGTACTCTTGTTAGGTGAGGAGACACCAGATAGAGCTGGGAAAAACAAGAGAAAGATCAAGGTGGCATTTAGATCGAGGCCTCAGAGGCTTCCCAAGGAGTAATAGAGGAAGAAGGTTAACAGGCCCAGTAACCTCCCTAGCTTGCAAATTTCCAATTTGTTGTTCTTGGTCATATCCATATATTTTCTTTTTACTGACAACTAGAGAACGCATTGCTCACATGGTGACATCTCAGCCTAGTGTGCTGGCAGAGGTCTATGAGTGAGGATGTTCTATTGCATAACCACAGCACCATTACAGAAGTGTGTGTGTGTTTATACTTTGTTTGAGGCACTTACAATTGTTAACCTTTTCAGTATATTATTTAAATAAATAATATAAATAAAGAAAAATAAATTAAGCCAACAAAATTTGAAGATAAAGTGACTGAAGGGTTCAGAAGTAAATGAACTACCATGGGAAACCCTCTTCATATGAAAAGCTATGAACTGGAAATTCAGACTGCAGTGATATGGTTTGGGCTCAGGTGCATCTTGCTGCTGTGGGGAGGGGGAGGCTGGAGTGATGAGGTAGCTGGGGTGAGAGGATCAGGTTTTATCCTCTAGGCTATGGAATGGGGAGAGAAAACTTTAAATAGGAGAGTGACATGATTAACTGTCAGCTGGATGGACTGGAGGGGCAGTGGCAGGATGCAGGGAGGAGTCAGCTGGTCAGGAGGCTTTGGCAGCAGCAAAAGGAAAGATAAGGAGGCCTGGGACCAGGCCTGACCAGGAAGGATGTTACTGTTGTGAGTCAGAGGAAGCTCACAATCTGCTTGAGGCCCTCTGACCTTCTGGAAAATTATTGAACCTTGTCAAAACTATAGCAATAAGCCATGGAATTCTCAAAAGTGCCACTTCCTTCATTCGGAGAAACATGCTGATGTCACTACTTGGCATGCTCCATGCTATGGCACATACAGAGCCCTGATAATAAGAAGGTCTAGCAATGCCACTTGGTTGCCTTTGTTGCATTCTTGAATATATGTACAACTGGTGGAAGGGAATGAAGGCAAGTGCTGGCTGAGTTACAGCACGAATATTTTCTATTTTCTAGCACAATTAGCAATAATGATGAGATTAGATATTGACTTTTAAAAAGTATTGAAAATGACACTATTTGTAGAGATCTGCATACCTTAATTTTCATTCAGATAACACTTGATTTTTCTGTTGAAGAAATAAATAAGACGCTTTGAGGAATAATAGCTTCTTTCAAAAATACTATGCATGATTTTAAACTTGAAAATGTGCTTCAGACAAGAAAATCTCTCTCTTCTTTAGCTTAATGTACCTCAAAACAAGCAATCACCACTATCACACACACATTGACTCTACATGGGAAATGGGGAAGTGTTTTCTCATCACACACTCATAGATTCTGTGTTCTGGGAGTCTGGCTGTGGCAAGAGCAGACCTGGGAATTCAGAATCAGATATGGGAATACCCTTGTATCTTAGAAGAACTCATCTGGGGCACTACATGTGGGAAAGGAGAAGCCTCCAGGCTAAAGGCCAAGGAGGGAAGGGAAGAGGTGTCACAGTTCACAGAAAGGGATGACTGCACTTTGGTGAGTGATGCAACAGAGATGGGGAGATTGGGAGATGCTGAGAAACTGAGTGTGCTGATGTCCAGCCAATGCTTTCCCTGCTCTCCCAGCTGGCTTGGTGTATGGAGAGAGAGTGAGGGAGAATCAGGTTAGATGCTATGGGACTTTCCAACATAAAACCACATTATAAGCAGGAGTTGCTTTTGCTCAAGTATATAGACAGCATATATGTGTTCACATGCTGTTTCTCAGGAATTTCCTTGTATTTGGTTCCTAGAGTTTCTGTAACTAATTACCACAAAAATGGTAGCTTGAAACATCAAGAATTTATTCTCTCGCCATCCTAGAGACTTGAGGGCTGAAATCCAGGTGCTAGCAGGTTTAGCTGCCTAGAAAGACTCTTGTAGACATGATCCCTCTAATCTTTGTCTTTATCTTCCCATGAACTTTTTCCTCAGATGTCTCTCTGTGTCTCCAATCTCCTTCTCTTTTCTCTGAAGAGGGGTTTACCTTAAATACAAAATGATCTCATCCTGAGATCTTTAACTGAATTAGAGCTTCAAAGACCTCATTTCTAGAGAAGGTCAAACTCAGGTATCTATCAGGGTTATGATTTGGATAGACCATTATGCAGTCTCTGCTAACCGTCAGAAGCCCGTCACCAATAGTAAAATGAGACACAGTTCATTCATGCAAATCATGTATTAGTCTTGTAAAAGGATGAAGTATGTGTCCACAAGCTGTTGGCAGTCATGCCAGCAGGCCCAGTGTGGCCTGGTCTAGGACAAGGGGTATATGAGTAGATAAAGAGAGGCATGGGTCTCAGCTTGGGGCTGCACTCTATCTCAGAGTGATCCTGGGGGAAATGCAGGCAGGAAAGTAATGTTCAAGGTCCAGGAGGTGGGAGGAGGCTCATGCCGAGGTGCAGACAAAGTGAGAGGAGGAGGGAGCCCAGTGCACGTCATGAGCTAGGTGGGGAGCAGGGTTGACTTTAGGGAAAGAAAGGGCTGGAGCCATGAGGCGAAGGGTGGGTCAGGTCACTAAGCGCTGATTCGAGAGCCACAGGAGCACCGGGTGCCTTGGAAGTGATCAAGCAGTCTAGAAATGAGAATAACTTTCCTGATACTTTTTACTGCATGCTGCACATTTGTACTTAGGACAGAAATTGCATTTGCTGGAAATAGGGTTTTGGCACTAAAAGGAAAACGTGAGTGCTTTGGTATTGCTAAAATTACCTTTTGAGCTAGTCTAACATTAAATTTGAGGAGAATAATATTTAAGAGGAATGACTGGAAATAGACTCCCTCTTCTGATAGGAGAAAAACATCACATAGAACAGAGGGGCACCAGGACAGCAGCCATGAGGTGCATGACTCCCCAGGGGATCTCCAAGACAAAGCCAGGGTTGAAGGCGGGGCATTGGTCCTGAGGAGCACAGCATCCTGGACAAGGCAGCATGGATGACTATGGTAGAGATTCAGGTTCAAGCTTCATTTCTGGGTGGGCCCACAAGATAGACTGGAGTGCTGATCCCTGTTGGTCACCATCATAACCACATGCCACTGGGATAAACCTCCAAACCAGGTAGAGTTATGGGACAAAGGTATTTATTGAAGTTACAGATGTAGGAGAAGTTCCACAATGTGCAAGAGACTGGCCCCCTTTCACAGGTTTAAGCAAAGAGAGAGAGAGAAGCCATCACCAACATCACACACACACACACACACACACACACACACACACACACACACACACACACACACCAGTAAGCACATGGGAGGAAGGAACAGATTTTCTTCCCTTCAAGCTTCCTTACATCCTGCCCACTCTGGAGAAGGGGCTCCGCTCTGGAGGAGGGGTTCACTCTGGAGGAGGGACCTCCTCCTTTAGTCAATCTTTCCTGTAAGCAGTCTCGGAGACCCACCCAAGATTACTAAACAGGTCAAGTTGACAACCAAACTTAACCATCTCAGTCACTAAGCCTCTTTTCTGTAGACTGTATGCTTACATTGTTCATGGTCATGGTTAGACACACTAGAAGTGAACCTTTAGAAATCCTCTCTGTTCTCCCTCACCCTACTCACACTCATCTCCATTCCCCACTGCCTCTAGGTGGTCAGAGCATCAGTGGTTCTCACCTGGATGTCATTCTCTTTACTTAACTGGTCTTCGCAGTGCCATTCATGCTATCAAGGCTCCAACCCCTCCACAGAGAAACCAAATTAACTTTCTCAGTCACTGTGATCCTGTGTCTCCAGTTCAGTTTTCATGCCATGGTCTCTTCTGTCTCTCTACTCCCAGTTCTCACATCTGTTCCCAAGATAGCCTGGGGTCCAGACATGCCTGTGTTATCCCTGTGTCTGAGAGAGCTTGCTCCTTTATGGACCTGTACCTATGGACTGTTCAACTCTCGGCTCATCTTCAGGACTAGTGTCAATGTCCGCTTGCTTAGGAAGTTTGTGCTCTACCATTCCCACACCTTGTATTTATGGTTCATCTCTCCTACATGATGGGTTATCTGTGGACAAGGCTCACCTGCATTCCCTTCATCATCTTCAACTGCCAGCAAACTGCCTGAACAATGATGATGGCTCAATGAGTGAGAGACAAGGAAAGGATGCGTATTTACTTTTTTTTAAACAGGAGCCTCTACAGTCCCAGCTTTAAAATATGAGTAGAAGAATGTAAAGTACACTAGGTGAAACATATCTTCTGTGAACACTGCATTCCATTTTGATGTGTCATTGCTAGCTTATAGCGCTCCTGTCTATCATTGGAGCCACGAGCTATATGTGGCTGTTGAACCCTTGAAATATGGTGCTGTGGTTCGGTTGTGGTTTGTCTTTTGCTGGCTTATATGTCAGAGACCTGGTGGTCCTCATGCGGCAGTGTTAAAGGTATGGGACCTTAGAGATGCAGAGCCTGGTGACAGGTCATCATTTCTTTTCTTTTGGCTTCCTTTCTATGTGTGATATCTCCTTCTTGCTAATGCTGAAGCCTTCCTCTATGAGGCATTCAGCCAAAGGGGATTGTGCCAGAGCCAGCACTATGGCTGGTTTATCAGCCTACAGAATTAATTAAGGCCAGCTAAGCCTCTTTTCTTTATGGTATCCAGCCCTTGGTATTTCATTGTAGTAACAACAAAAAAAAAGGTCAGTCTAAGATGCAGTCAGCTCTCCAAGGATAATAGACACATCACATTTTAGGATTCAGTGAAAGAAAGAATGTAAATATCTTATTAATAATTTTATTGGGTTCACATTTATAATATTTTGGCATCTTGGGTCAAATAGTAAAATACTAAAATGAATTTTATCTGTTTCCTTATGCTTTAAAGAGTATGGTATGACAGAAGTTTAAAATATCCTGTGTGTCTTGCATCCTATGCCCATGAGACATGGCTAAGTATAGAGCCTACCCTGATAAGAGTGAATATTTACATTATTACAGAAACATTTTTCCTACTGGCTATGAATGTTCTTATTCAATGCAAACCAATTTGAAAGTATAATAAACAAGAATAGACATTTTTAGGAATGGCATTTCTTTGAGATAGGCAGATACACATTGGGGGATATTTTCTTTCATTATCCTTTCAGATATAAAACAAAGCTACATATTTTCCTAAGCACAAAACTTCTTTTCACTTGTAATTAGATAGTAAATATTTTATCATATTCTTAAACATTGTCAGAAAAATTATCTTGACATGTACAGAGTATTCTGGTAGAGGTTCCTGCCACACGTCTTTCTTCTCCTCTCAGTATCCAACAACTAGAGCACATGCCCACTCAATAGCTAATGATGAATGAAGAACTCTTTTATTCCGTGACATTGGACAAGTTCCCAACAACCTAACTGTTGTCACCTGGTGAAAAATAGACTGGTTAGACCGAATGGAATCATGATTCTTAAGATCTGTATAGTGCAGGGGGGAGGAGAGAGATAACACTAGCTAATTGAAATAGCATAGTACACTCTGAATTCCTTCCCTACCCAGTCACTGAGTGGATATCACAGTAAAAGGCTACTCAGAGAAAACAGTCTGGTAGGGAAATCCGCCTTCAGCAGGCATGCACTAGACGTTGTCTAGATGTGACGACCACAAGCAAGCTGTAAAACTCAAACGATTAAGAGGTCCTGTGGTACACAAGGAAGGAGATAAAACAGGAAACAGAAAGAACTGAGGGCATGTCAAGAATAACCATTAATTCTTGTTATAGCAAAATGTGACCCGGTGAATGTTAAGTTCTGAACAAGTGGGTTAGTCAATCCCACTAAGGGAAGAACAACCATGAACCATGGAGGTAGGGAAAGTACAGAAGAACTCATTCTAGAACTTCTCCAAGTGCCTTTCTCTATGGGCTGCAATGCAAGTAAAGTCATCATCTCTCCAGTCCCAATGTGGTCCAGATAGTACAAATTCAAACTGAGCCATTGCAACCTGTCCAAAGCCGATGTGCTGGCACTAAAGTTTGGATGGTGAATGTCCCCCATATGTAAAGGGGTGGAGCTCCAGGCTAGTGTCACAGAGAGGTGCAGTGGAGCTTCAGGAAATGGGGCCTCTTGGGAAGTCCCTAGATTATTGGGGGTTTTCTTCAAAAAGATGGTGAAACCCTAGTCTGTCTTCTCCCTCTTGGCTTCTTGGCTCATCATGTCAGTGGTTTGCTGTACTGTAAACTCTTCCCAAAGGATGGGGTCACCTTCATAATCATGAGCAAAAATAAACCTTTTTTCTCCAGTGCATTATTTTAGTTATTTTGTTATGGCAACACGAAGCTGACTGAAGTAAGTCCAGAGTTGTCATGTAGTTTTGGTGATGCTACCTGCCTCCAAGGTCCCATCCTCCCCATGATGTTGTCATTAGGTGACATGTTGTTGGGAAGCTACCGTGAGTTTTTCTGTTCATGTAGACTTCATTGACAAGAAAGACAGCAGCACGGTTTTTACAATTCATAAGGCATTATCCCATGGACTGTTCCAGCAAGCCCACTGAGGAGGGCCAACAGCCAGCTGGGTACAGGAGGGAGGGAAATGGAGCTACCATCACAACACTTGCTTATACATTGTTTCCAATTATTAACAGAAAAAAAGTTTAAAAAATAATGTGAAAAAATAAAAATAAAGACACTTGCTACAAAAACTAAAAAGAAATTAAAAGAAAACCAGCAACAATCATAGGCCTGTTCTTATAATCTTCATGAAACCTTAGCTCTCTGCTCCTTGGAATTCTGAAAAGCACCTTTCTTTCTATAGATGTGGCCAGTGAGAGGGTTCCTGCTCTGTAGTTTGATCTCACTTAAGTGATAAAACATAGTCAAGAGAAGACTTAGGCCAGGGTTTCCACAGGCCATTGAGCTCCCTTTGTGACAAACTAATAAGAACAAGGACACATGTACACCATGCATATTATGTGGATATGTCTTAAGGCAAACCATAGACATTATAACATGACAAATCTTAAAGAAGTTAGAGCACTGCACAACACGAAACTCACTTTGCAAAGCCTTTAAAATTTAAAAGCCTAATATAGAAACATTTTAAAAGCATATATATTCATGAACGTCATGGTTTGAAACAGTTTGCTGTCAAAATAGAGGAAGCTTGACATGGGTTGTTGCATGAATGTATTTTCTAGGTTTTTTTTTCTCTCTATTCTATTTTAGTATTTTGTGTGGTGTGTGCTAGAAATTTGGGGACCAGGGATAAGTAGTTAAAAATTGTGTTAGAAAAAACAAGACAAAAACATCTCCATAAACTAAAATAGACAAATGAGGTCCAACATTTCCCTTTCTAAATAAATTTGCTTTGAGTTTTTAGCTACTGTTTTTCAGCTTCTGTGCGTCTTTTGAGGGATGTGCAGGAAGAGCTAACGGCTGTTTGTGTCTGCAAGCACAGCTTGATCTGAGATTCCTGGGCTAGAGTGGAAATATTCTTTTATGATCTGAGTAATTAGTCCATCTGCTTATATTCTCAGAAAGGTGCTGGATTGGAGAGTTAGCCTCAATACTAATTTTTAATGTCTGTTATGGGAGTTTAGAGATAAAGCTTATGAAAGTGCTTTGTAACTGCAAAGCTATTATTTTCCATTATTGTGATTAGAAACAGTCATAAACCCCTTTTCTGTGTATCTTTGCAGCTTGTGTACCTTTTTTTGTGTGCAGATAAATGGGAGTGTTAGGTAGACCCTCAAACTTTTCAGGCTAATCTACAACCGTATATTGAACATCTATTACCAACTATGTCTTTGGTACAAGGACAAGCCATAGTTTCTGTCCTTTGAGCCCATCAACACTGCTGGAGAAATGAAATATACACAGGTAACTTTTGTGAACAAGGAGGTTTTCTTTAGTGCCAAATTGGCTATTTGTTTAAAGCATTAGAGAAGGCAAATCTTGGAGGCCAGGCTAAGTGGAGACATATTCCAAGGAGTTCACTGTAAATAACTTTTCCATTTCACCTGCTAATTTCTTGGGATTCAAAAGTGGATGGACATTTGGGATATATTTGAGTCTGGTTCCATTTTCGTTTTCTCTAATAATTGTCCATGGACAAGAGAGCAATTGGGCGTTTGCTATTTCCTAGATTTATGTCTGTTTCTTTCCTTCCTACCAACAACCACCTTAGGACATTTGATTTCCTGATAAACAGCAATTCCTCAGAACAGACCTTTTGCCTTAATCTTTTGCAACCAGCTTCTAACCATTTCCTGCTTGGTTATTTGGTGTTTGATGAATCTTTTGGTGATTTAGTAACAGCATTAAGCCCAGTTGAAATTCCTATTTATGTCCACAAAGAAGTTATATAAATTACAGAAAGGTTGGAAAACTTTTGTGAATGGATACTCAGGAAACATGAGAGAGAGAGAGAGAGAGAGAGAGAGAGAGAGAGAGAGAGAGAGAGAGAGAGAGAGAGAGAGAGAGAACAACATAGTCTTGGGAAAAGGAGTGGATTGGAAGTACTCTTTTCTGCCTGGATTACCTTAGTTTTCTGTCTTTGATTATAAATTTCATTCCTTCTTCAGGATTTTTAGACCCTAAATTATTAAACAGAGGAAGCTTAACAAATATAACACCATTATGGGGTGGTAAAATTTTATTTCCCTTTTCATAAGACAAAACTACAGAGCAACCTCCAGGGATGATGAGCGATGGTCCCCTAGAGCACATATGAAAGAGTTTAATTTTGGAAAAGATGTTTTAGGTCACAACCCTCTTCCAGTCTCTCAGGTCACCCTCGTTTCTTGACAGGATAGAGACAATGCCACAGAATCATGAGAGTTGGCCTTGCCTAGTTGGAGCATGTTTGTTTTTACTCATTGCCTGCAATTTTCTTCTGAGAGCTCTTGGCAGCTTCTAGCATTCACGGCCAGTGCACAAGCCTTGAAGAAGCTGGATGTTACTAAGTATCTGGACAGCAAGGTATCCCTGGATATTCCTCCATGGCTTGGCCATCACAGATCAGGAGGAAATTCACTAAAGCACTGGGCACAAAACACTTATCCAAGCTGGCATTCTTCTCAATTGTGTGATTATCATCTAGCACCACTGCCAGAACGCCAGCTGCCTGAAGGTGGGGATCTTGTCTCTTGCATGCAACCAGAATAGGGCTTGGCATATCACAAATACTCAATAAATGTTAGTGCAATGAATTCTAAGCACACAGATCCTGCCCTTCACCTAAACATCCACAAACTCAGGAAGCGTGGATTTTACCAGCTTGATCTATCTGAAGGTAGGGAGTTCAGAAGAGGCTGACCTGATCATGTGAGTCTGGGAAGTTGTATTAGTTACTTTCATGCAGATGTAACCAAAATACCAGAGGGAACAATTTAGTGGAAGAAGTACTTGTTTGGGCTCACGGTTTCAGAGGGCCCAGTCCATGATCACTTGTGCACATACTTGTGCAGAATCTCATGGGGCTGGAGCATGTGATAATGAAGAGCTGCTCACCTCATGGCAGACAGGAAACAGAGAACAAGTCAGTTTGGGGCCAGGGCAAGACATGGTCCCCAAGGACATGCTTAGTGTCCTAGTACCTCTAGCTGGGTCACACCTCCAAAAGTTTCCAAAATCTCCCCAAATAGTGCTGCTCACAGGGAACCAAGTTACCGGGACTTGAGCCCATTTTATATTCAGAGCAGAACAGGAATTCCTGGAAGAATTGCATATTTGGCTGAGCCATCAATATGAATAGCAGTTACCTTCTTGCTGGGACAAAACAGCTGACCAGAACAGCTTATGGGAGGCAAGGGTTTACTTCTGGCTTACAGTTTCTAGGGGAAGTTTCATCAGGGTGGAGAAAAGCATGGCAACCAGCTCACATCTTAGACATCAGAGGTTCAGAGAGCAATAGGAGAAAGCTAGCTGTGAGCATCTGAGCACTGGGCAAGACTAACTAACCCCAAGGTCCTCCCCTAGCCACAGACCTCCTCCAGAAGGCTTCACCTTCCAAAGGCTCCACCAGCTGGGCACTAAGTAGGAAGCTTAATCAAAAACACTTGAGGCTATGGGCAACATTCTATAGTCAAACCAACCAATGTGTCTCTCTTGATTGACAAGCAAGTAAGGGGAGAGACAGGAAGAGCAGAGGTAAATATCTACAAAGCAGAAGCCAGGAGGACACGGCTTGGACAAATGTATCAGCCTTTTGAGCAACAGGGCCAATATCTCAAGTAAAGGCAACCAGTTTGTATTGTTTTTAGATGAAAGCTCATTGAAAAACTAAAGAAAGTAGAAAAATAAGTAGAAAAGCAAATACATATCAATGTTGCCACTCAGTCATAAACTCTGTGAACATTTCATGGGTTTATTCTCATGGTTTTTTTTTTTCTATACTCAGTCACATTTTTCTTAGTCAGTTTAGGATGTTTGATCTCATGATGTGTATCATTTTATGTGTTGTCCCTTTCACTGAATGCCATGAAAACTCTATTTATTCTTACTTACCACCATCAAGAAATTCATTGAAAACATCATCATTAATTTCTATAAAACATTTTATTGCATGGCTGCATCCTAAGCCTTGTCAACCCACAATTCATTTCTAGGCATAACATTTTTTTTGCAATTATAAGTAAATGGTGAGTAGTTTTGTGTATAAATGGCTGCCTGTACTATTGGATTATTCCAGTTAGGTGAATTGCTAGCACTGAAAATATAGGTGACATAGCATTATTTTAATTGACTTTGAAACATGGTGCTGGATTTCTTTTTAGAAAGGTTGCTACCATTTACATGGAGTACTTTGATCCTGAGTCTCCTAGAACAGGGGCACTTGCAGGCTGTGGGGAGAAGAGAATGGCCTCTGGTTAGATTTGGATTAGAATTGCATGCATTGTGAGTCAGACAGATTATGTTTTTCTTCCTCTCTGTTTAGCTTCTATTTTCCTGCAGTAGTTTCAGTAATAGCATAGAGAAAATTCCAGATAATCTCTTTGGTTCTCAGGGCAGACAACAATGGGTGTGTGCCTGGGACAGACTGTCAAAGGGGCAATCTCCTGCTTAGGGGTAATGAGTGTTCTGATGGCAAGAGGAGACAGTGAGAGGCCTCAGGGGAAAGAGACACATAGGGTGGTTGGGGGCAGCATGGAACTTTAGGGAGTCTAATTTCTGTTCCAGAGAGAATGGGATCTGGGAGTAGGCTGAATTATACAGGAGTTTTCTTTCTTTTCCAAACTTGTATGTATTTATTGTGCATAGTGATGGGTTTCATAAAGGCCCTTTCTTTCAGGTACTGTATCATGTACTTTGATCACATTCACCTCTTCTCAGCCTTCCTTTCTCCTGCCCACTAGTCTTCTTTCACGTCTCCTATATCCATCCTCATGGATTTGTGATTGAGCCTGTGGAGGTGAAGACTTGCTTGAGGAGATGTGTCACTGGGGGTAGATCTCAGGTGTTAGAGCCCTGCCTTCCTTGCTGCACTTAGCTCACTCTCTCCTTCCTCCCTGCTCACGAGAAGATGGGATGCCTGGCTGTCTGAGGCTGCCATTCTTTCCCTGGCATGATAAAACAAACCTTCCTCTCAAAACTGTAAGTCTGAAATAACCACTTTTCTTCCATAAACTGCATAAGCTGCTACTGGACAGGTGCTTTATTCCAGCTATGGGAAGGTATTTTCATACACACACACACACACACACACACACACACACATCACATCTTTTTTTTTTACTCAGAAATCTGTTGATGGATACACAGGATGATTCCATAACGTGGGATAGTTATGGAATATTTAATAGTGCTTATTAAATATGAATGTGGAATATTAATTTAGCATCGTTTGGGTATAAACTTAGTGGTAGAGTTGGCCAATGTGGGAATTCTGTTTTTAGTTTTCTAAGGAACCTTTATAGTGATTTTCAAATTTCCTGTCCTAAAATTTTTGGATGCTATGATGGTGTTTGAGTTAAATGAATGATTATAAGGTATCTGCATCTAATTTGAAAATACTCTAGTGGTAGCAATAAACAATAAAAGACACACTGAAATGCAATGAAATAGTCATGTTTAAACACTCTGGGGACCCTAGGGCGATACTCCTTGACTTGTTTGGAGGCAGACTTTGGATGTAGTGACTCTGTTCACCTCCTGAAGAGCACTGAGAGCTTAGCAGGACTGTGTGGGTTGATTAACAGCCACTATGGCAATATTGCCCATTAGACCAAAACAGACATTTAGCTTGGGTAAAACAAACTTATGTTAGAAGAAAGAGAGGAGAATGTGGGAACCTGGGAGCTCAGTGGGATCTACAACTGCAAGCGCGACGTGGAATTCTGGTTACACTCAAAAGAGAGAAGCTGACGGTCCAGGTAGTCAGGGTGGGGCTTATGGGGAAGTACAGGCCAGTCATGCAGCACAAGCACAGAGAAGGACTCCCTCAGCCTCCAGAATGAGTTGAGACAGGAAATGGACACAACGACCATGAAGCGCAATCCCTGATGGGGTGAGCAATGTGTGATCAGCTTCTCACTTGGGCCCAGAGACATAAGCAAGACATGTGGGCCCCCCACTTGTTTGGACAATGATGCTCCCAGAAGAGCAATCTCTGTAGGATCACCTCAGTCTCTACCCAGTTCCCACATCTCCTTGTCAATCTCTCTCTTGTCTTGTCCCTTCTTCTTGGGATTCCTAACTAGCTTACTTCTAGTCCGGATTCCCTAATTCTTCCTCAGCATGCAACAGTGAACCAAGAGCCAATGACTCAGAGTGTGACTGGTGGCTACTGGAGTTGGCCAGCACCTTAGCCATCTGACTTAAAGAAAGAGCCTGTCGCTCTTAAACCCTGAAAACCAGTATCCATGTCTGGTTGCCCCTGCCTATCTATGGGCTGTGAATGGAAAGTCCCTGTGGACACAGCACTTATATAAAATACACATCACCCACGCACACCCTCCCACATGGCTAGATCACTTATAACACTTAATAGATAAGTGCTACGTCACCAGCTGTTGTTCAGTGTTGTTTGGGCAATGGTGATCAGAAGATGCAGCTTCCCCCCGAACACATTAGATCCACATTTCCTTGAATCTTCAGATATACAACCTACAGATATGGAGGATTGACTCTTATTGCCAATAGACAAAAGTTATTTTATTGTTGGGTCCATTTCGTTTGGAGGAAGGCTCCACTGAGGACCCTTCCTAGCACTAATATCTTCTGATTCTGTATGCAGACTTTATTATACCACATTGGGACACTCATAGCTCATATCATATTTATGTATGATAATTGCACACTGGCCTTGTAATTAGGACATTTCTTGCTCATGGACAAGTGAGGCCATGCCCCGTGCCAGTTTTCCCATCTGTAAAGCGAGAATAATAGTGTTCCTGCTGCACTTCTGATGGTGGCACACTCTCCTTCCCTCAAGGGCCAGGCCTGGAGCTAAGAATGCAGTCTACACTGACCAAAGGCTGCGTCCACCCTCCCACTCTTGCCACGACTCAATTTTCAGTGTCCAGTCTGTCGTAGGCTCAGAGGAGAAGCCAGAGGCTGTGCATGAGCTGTGCACTTTGCGTGGGTTGAAGCACGCAGCCGTACTGCAGGGACTTCTGCAATAGCAGCGCCGCTTTTGCGGTCTGGAGAAACAGAAGCCTGTTCCCATCCCATTAAAGAAGAGCAAAGGATCTTTGAGAGCCAGTCCTTGTAGGGCTTCCTAAACTCGCCTCTCACTGCCGTGTGACCTGTGGGATGCCAGCCTCTGCCTCCTGGGAAATGCGGTGGTTGCAGGGCGGGATGTAGAACACCATGATGGACTGTATGACAGCCACGTTTAGCCCCGTCCCCGGGACTTCAAGAAGAAGACAAGGAATTGGCTGCGTGAGGAGACATGGAGGGTCTCTACCGCTTTGTACCCAGATTTGGGAGTAAAACAAGTGTTTCTTTTCTTCAGGGTAGAAAACAAATTTATTTTTAAAATTGGCCACTTGGAGTCGCTAGCGATCCAAGAGACAGGCAGGTGAAGGTGAAGGCTGTGTCTCAGAGAATGGATTCTGGGGTGATTCATGAAATTTTCTTCCTCTTCTTTTCTCT
>PVHP010009545.1:0-49877 GCA_004024765.1 Zapus hudsonius
CAGTTCTGAGTCTAGATGATGGGTCATCCAGTCACCTCTGCAACACAGCCTGGTTGTTCAGTGTGTGTCACATTCTCCCGCTAACCCTCTGTAATGGCCAGACTTGATTCTTCTCATTGTCTTTGGATGAGAATCTAATTTTGTGACCAAAATTAGCAGCTAAAAGCAGGTGTCCCCACAGTACTTACACATGTGAGTAACAGCTCACAGGTACTGCTGTCAAAACCTTTCTGCTCAGTCTCAAGGGTGCCAAGGGTGCCAATTGTATTTCTAATTGTAGAGATGCTGTGGACTGTGTGATAGAAAGGTTTCTCTGGGCCTTTGAATGGAACTTGAGCCTAGAACACATTCACACAGCATACCTTGGACTTGGGTCACAGATAGCTCCAACATAAGAAACATTTTTTAAAAAGTGTCATCAATATCTACAATTTTAGAGAAGGTCACAAACCACTTGCAAGCTTTATTCTTCTCTTTTCAAGGCTGCCTTTTTTTCTTGAACATAATTAGTTGAGATAAACAAAGTTTTAGTGAATATGATTATTTTAATAGAGATTTTAAAAAGACTACTCACTTACAAAGCACTGTGTGCTTCATAAAAGGCTTTGTGATTTGAGGTTTTATGTCAGGGAATTTGGCATACAGGTTGATTAGGAGTGCCAAACATGGAGAGAGAAGACAAATAGTCATGCCATCATCATAAACAAGAAAAATACAATCACCATTCCATGGTCCATCACAAAATATGACTTTTTTGCCAGCAATGGACTGCCTAGAAGCCAAAGACCAAAGAACACAATGAAGATGAAATAAACTCAGGAATCCCAGAGGAAAATCAACTCAGATTTTCTGGCACATGAAAGGAATGCCTAAAAACTGGAAGCAAGCCACATGGCAGAGGACAGTGGTGGGCACACCAGAGCAGGGACTCACCAGCCAAGCTGCCAGCATCATGAGGCAGATGGATGCCGAGAAGACAGGTTGTTGGCTGAATTCTCCTTTGCTGGGCCCCAGTCTCTGGATAAAATGAATGAGTGACGTGTGCAGAGCAGGATTGTGTCAGGATATAAATTACAGTTGACCCTACATTTCTTTCTTCTCCTTTGCTAGGCTGCATGTTCCTGGATTCAGGATAACTTCACGCAGTGTTTGCTCATGTTCCTAAGATTGGCACTTTGGGAAGAATGCGGTTTGAAAAGAGAAGATGTCTCCACCCTATCGTGAGTCCTCAGAGTTGGAGAAATGGACCTATGGCTAGTCTGACTCCTTGTTTCACCAGAATACCACCATGCAAGGATGGCCTGGGAAAACCCAAATACCTGGTCTAAAGAGAAAGGCAGATCTCCAATCTTTCCAAACCTTGATTCCAATAATGAAGAACGTAACAGCATTTCCAAGATGACCACCACAGTCCCTAGTCAGATGGCAAGTGAGGAAAGACAACTCACGTCTTTTATTGCAAAGTCCTTTTTAGATTGCAGATGGATGGGAAGTACAAGCCAGACCACAGGGGTTTCAAATTATTCAGTGATTATCACTGAAATATTACTCATGCTCTTTACCCAGTAGCTTTCAAAACTCTAAAATCAATTTTATCCTTTTGTGGTTAAGAAATTATTTCAGCCACCATTTCACCTTTTATCTACAATAGAAACCCATCAAACATTTCTTCCTGTACTTCTTCCACAAATGAAATCGTGAAGTCATAGAAACCTCTAGATTTTTTTACCCATCCTCAGTCCTCTCATTCCCTTTTCCTCATTCAATCTTTAATAGTTTCTTTTAACTTGTAAGAAATATTTTTCTTCAAATCCCATAGGACTTTAGCTTTTACAACAAAAAAACCCATAAAGCTCTCATATAAGCTTTTTTCAGACAAAGAAGCAGTATACCCTAGTATTTTCTTGAATGGAGGAAAAGTGAATTTTTCTCATCATACAACTATTATAAGAAAAGGCCTATTGTCAGGGAAACGAAGAATGGAAGATGTATAGTTCTGTCTTCACTGAAGTGTGAATTCTACAGGATTGAACTCTGGATTCTCCTGTCTTCCCCTGTGAATACTTTGATTCTTACACAGTTTGGGCTGTATCTTACATGTCTGTCCCCGTGACAAAACCTTTTCTCTTGCCTATGACTTCTAACCACAAAAACAAATGTCATTGCATTGCACCATGTCTAGTTTTAACCTATCTAACCATGTAGATACCATTGATGACACTTTGAGTAAGGAAAAATGTCTCTGAGAAAAGTGATATAAAGATAAAATTACATTTCTAGCCTGGGGCTTCTAAATATTTGTTGTGCATTTGTATGTGTGCATTCTTGTATATGTGTGCACATTTCTGTGTGTGTTCATGTTTTTTTTGTGTGTGCATGTTTATGTATGTGCATGTTCACAAGTGCGGGAATTCACTCCACCTCCACAATTCCCAGCTAATTTTACATAGATTCTAGGTATGGAACACAGCTATTACCAACTAAGCTATCTCTCCATCCCTAAATACTTTTTTCTGTCGACCTTACAGCAATAAAGTTTATATGACTTGGGTGAGTGATATCCATGTACTTTACTTTCCAGATTGAAGCAGCTGGAAGATTTAAAACTTTTGTAGCTGTATAAAGTCTCACTGGCTGTTGTGTAAGCTATCCCTAGGTAAGGACCTCTCCCGCAAGTAACACAGAGAACTACCTGTTAGTGAGCACAGAGAAATTAGTGATAGGTGATCTACATTCCACGGAAAATGCATGGGTATCCACAAAGCCTCCAGAAATGCTCAGATACTGCCTGTGGAATAAGTAAAACTGCTTCTGATCTACAATGCTTGGTGAATAAATCATTTGATCCTTGTGGCAAGTGAACCAAAAGAAAATTGAGATATTCTAGGAAGCAAGGTGAATCAGACAAGAGATTGGGGGGGAAATTATTTTTTAATGATTTAACTTCTGGTAATTAGGATTGGCAGTAGAAATTAGCATAAATACACCATCCAAATGATAATGTAACTAGAACATTGTTATAAATTCTTAATGCCCCCTTTTAAGAATAGAAAATGACAACTCATCAAAGAACAATTCATCAGGGTTCACTGAGCACTGACCTGGCTCGTCACCGCTCTGATCTGCAGGACCCATTCCAATTTTACCAGGCAAAATGCTTAGAGTAGAGAAAAGGGAATTTTCATATAGTAATGGTCAAGGCTCGTAGTTTCTTTGCAGAGCAAAGTTATTCCATTTTTCAAAGGAATTAGTAGGCAGAAATCCACTAAGATAACAGTAATACTAGTAATGATCGACATTGGCTAAGATTTGAATGTGCCTGACATTTCTGTAAATATATGTATTAATTCATTTACACCTGACAATACAACCAGAGATACTAGAATCCCTAGTTTACAAACCGTGATGGAACTACTGAGGTCTGCTAAGGTAAAAGAAGCAAGTCAGCCCTGGGAGTACCCAGGTCCACTCCTCGCTTCTATGGGGAAGCAGGTGCAGCAGAGCTGTTCTGGGTGGGACAGGCCACTCCCATATGCTGCCTTTTGTTCTGACAACTTCCTTCATCCAATAAATGAAAAATTCCCATCATGTTGTACTTGGATTTACTTGATAGAAGGGTCTTGCTTTAGCATTTATTATTTTTGAAGACATGTGGCCTTTTTATATTTAATTTTTAAGTTGTATCAAAGGTATATTCATGTTTGAATAAAGACAATAAGCAATTTTAATAAGCAATTGTGTGTGTGTGTGTGTGTGTAGCAGCAACATAGAAGTAAACAGGAATATCTCTGCAGTGACAATAAATGTTTGGAACAATTACATATAACTACCAAAGATGAGGCATCGGCATGGGAAAATAATGATCATGCAGCAATCTGTCTTTCATATAGGTGAGAGATGACTGAAAATCCCAGTGGATCAGAAGAATGTATTATGGAGGCCAAGCCATGGTTTCAGGTTCCCTACGGGACTCCTACAATATCTTTACTTGTAGTAAGCTCTCTTATATGTGCACAGCTCTTTTCCCCTTCAGAGAACCCTTCTTTTGTTATTTTTCTATGAAATAACACATAATGTATATTCCCTATTCCAATCTCCAGTCTGCAATCAATACAACTAACCAAGAATAATAAAAAAATGACTAACACACCATTACCTAAACCCACTTACTCTGAAGACACTCAAACATATAACCCTACCTGTACACCACTGTGATATTTCTTATTGAAAATACAGCACAATTTTATATGAACAGAAATACAGACCCTATAGTAATGGTAAAGGTGATTACACATACTTTTAAACATCCTTCTTAGAAGTTAACTGAGCTAATGATTATCCAGGTCTCTTCTATTTTCAGCACAAATAAGATGAGGGTGACAAAGAACCAATGAGAGGGTAAGATTGCAACCTATCATCCCTTCAGTGTGATGCAACAATCATTTAGAAATCTTGATGGCCCATTTTTATCTTAAAACAGGTAAAAATTTCCATCCTTTCATAGCTTCCCAACTGTACTGAAGGACATCAGTAATCCCCTGACTTGTCCAGAATAGGCAAGGAGAACCAGACATTTCATCATCACAGAAAGAGCCTGAAAGGGCTACGAGATCTCAAGTTAGCATTTCATCCAACTTTGCTAGGGGTTGTGAAGAGTTATAGAGTACTAGCCACACAATATCCTTTGCCTTGTTTTGCTATGTGCATTATAGAAGCTTTGATAGCAGAAGGAATTTGAAACCCAAAGGAAAATCTTCTATTTCAGGAAAATTATGTAAATAAGGTAGATTAAATCAGATCAGAAGGCTGGGGAGATTGTTCAGTAGTTATAGGCTTGTAAGTCTGCAGACCCAAATTTGATCCTCCTCAGAGCCCGTGTAAAGCAGACTCAAAGAGGTCCATGTGTCCTCTGTAATGCCAATGCTCCAGGAGCAATGGGAAATGGGGTCAGAATAATCCTGAAGCTCATAAACAAGAATGGAAGGAGAGACCCTGTCTCAAAAGAAGGTACAAGGTGAGTAGAAAAACCCTGAGTAGTCCTTTGACCTCTACATGAGTGATTAGACACATACTTCCATGAATACACAAATAAACAATAAAGCTAGAAAAAATTTTAAAGAATGATCAGAGCATTCCAGGAGTATGACTTTTCATGTTTAATTCTGAAAATTTCTGCATCTTGTCATGGAAGTAGACAGAAAGATGAACTGTTTGGGCTTGATAGAAAATGAGATTTCTAATGCTGAACATCAGTATTTTATAAGAATTTCAACTTAATAATCTTTCAAAAATACATAAATGAGGAACATGCATCAGTTCATAAGGCTGTTTAGTTTGAGATTTTGAAAGCTTATTATTTAAATATGCAACTAGATAACTATTATCCCTGCTGTGATCAGAGATGATAAAATACGCAAGGGTGAAATTGCAATGCTTCACTGATTACCTTTTTTTACATTTAATCTTAACTTTCTGGTGGAAAAACAGATTCATGTTCAGCCCCTTGATAACTTATGACTACCACAATGCAAGAGTTCATATGGGCAAGTTGATCATTGACAACAATGACTTCGTAACAATTTTCCTAAAAGTTGATAAAATTGCTACACAAATCTAGAAAGCACAGAAGTTGTGAGGTTTTTGTAGTTGTTTACGGAGAAACATAAAAATAAAGTGCCCCTTTCTCCCAAGAGAAATGGAAATGTAATCTCCTAACTAAAATCTATTCATGGTGGAAACTTTATTAGCTTTGTGTAATGGAAAAGCCATTAAATATATATTGTTTTGTTCTTCTGAATAGTTTTCACACTTTGTAAGTGAAGACATGATCAGCATTGTATTATAAAAAGTAGCATTTGTGAATTGTAAACACCAATTCCCAAAGGATAAGACAATATAATTTCCAAAAAAATAGGGCATGTGTATTAAGATGAATGACAGCTATATTACTTATTCCACAAATACCACGAACGAGGACACAGAAGACTTCAGTTTCAAGCCAGCCTTTATTGAAATAGTCTTTAAATCCATTTATTTGAAAATTCAGTGACATCTAGTGGCCACTATATCTAATCACTACCAGGCACTCAGACTCCATTTTTAATATATTCCAGACATAGGGAAGTCTAACATTATTCCTGGGCATGAGAAATGGAAAGGCAACTAACAGTAACTAAGAGGACCTATTTTTAAGAACAATACAGATGTTAAGAGAAAAGAACACTTTCTTCTTTTGTAAAAATATTTTTATTCATCTATTTGCAAGCAAATAGAGATAGAGAGAAGAAAGACAGACAGAATAGGTGTGAAAGGCCTTCACCTGCTGTAAACAAACTCCAGATGCATGCGCCACTTTGTGCAACTGGCTTTACGTTGGTACTGGGGAGTCAAACCTGGGTTGTTGGGCTTTGCAGGCAAATGCCTTAACCGCTGAGCCATCTTTCCAGTCTGAGAGCATTGACTTTTAACCTCCACATGCACCTGGCCATAAGGTTTATAAAATTACATAATTCAGTTGAGATGAGTGAGTTAAACCTCATTAGTGTCTATCCTAACAATGTGTGGCTAATACATACTTTGTATGCTGTCTACACTGTACAAAATAGTGGATAAATGTTTAGTCTTGATCCAACCTCACCTCAAGTAAAAAAAAAACTTTAACCATAGCATCTTATACTTTTTAATCTTCCTTCTATAAAAACTAAGATCTAGTCATATTCTAAAAATATTTAACGAGTCTTAATTTATAGTCATGTTTAGAACACATGTAGATTTCTATTAAGACACTTTGCACTTATGTGGGTAATTTCTCACATTCAACATATGGCCAGTGCATGAAATAATTCAGCCAACTTTAATGCCCAAAGAGTCTTCCATACAAACTATAAGGTATTGGGCTATCTTTGAGGCTCTTAAATATAGTCAACAAAGCTATGCTCCAAACTGCTAAATCCAAGATACTTTATTAGGCATAGGAGAGCAAGGTCAAATAAGTCGGAATTCATGAGTTTGTTCTTAGCCTGATGAGTAGTAAGGTGAGAAAGTGCACCATTGCTGAGGCAAAGTTAAGTCATGTGTTCTCTTTATGATAGCATAGAGAGGAAACTAGATTAGAGGGGAGAAGAGCTCATAATGATGAGGAAGCCTTCCCTGAGCAGAGACTCTGAAACTGGCCTTCTCTACATGGACAGGTCAGAGATTAATGAAGAAGTTTGGGTGCTGGGATTTAGCTGAATTTTCTGGGGAGCATCAAACAGAGCTGCAGAGGGGGCTGTTGAAAACCTGGACCTGAGACTCAAGGGAGAAGGCTGAACTGGGGTCCTGAGGCAGCTTGTTAGTGACAAGTAGACCTCAGTGGGGACTTAACTAAATAGTCACAAGGACTAATGACAAGAAACTCTGACTCTCTCATATTTTAAAGGGAGACCTGACAGGGGGAGAGTTAAACAAACAATTCATGTTATGGTTCTACTTTATTCCTTTTTCCAAATTCCTTTTCTTACTTTAGCAAATCCCTCTTAATGGACCCTGACTTCTCAGGATGCAGGTTTCTTATCGCTCTGCCACACACACTAACTCATAGAGGTGCACAAGTCCTCTGACCAGTGTACCTCACAGAGAGGTTCTGTCTATTCTGCTGAGGTGGCAATAACATAAAACAACCTCTGTAACGGAAATAGGCACCAAGGTTGCCCAAAATTGTCCAAAACACAAATTCAGAGACTCTTAAAAACCTAACAACTATGCAAAATTTAAACTCACCCACCATGACTCAGGGAAATTTGCAGAAGAGGTGATGGAAAGAATCATGGGGGGGGAGAATATCTAATGCATATAAGGGAGTGTCATCCTGTTTTCAATGGTTTTCTCTAATAACTTATGATACTGAGCATATTGTTTTGTTTATATATTTTTTTCTTATTCCAATAAAAACATTAAAAACTGGCTCTGAAAGGCAGAAGCAGAGATAATCAGACACCTGAGTCTACTCTCCCATCCATGCTCCTATAGACAAAAGAAACCCCAAGCCCTCTTAAGTGTCCTTAGACCACAGGAAACAGATGGAGAAGACAGGACAATCACACTGTATGGAGCCAGAAGATGCCTCATTCTCCTGAGTCTTTCATCTTCTGGACAAACTCAATAGCCAAGGGAAAATTGGAATATTCTGCTTCTACTAGACATTTGAAATTTGACTACCAAATTCAAATTTCCACAATAAATGTCAGAATTAATGATGTATGTGACCTCTCTGATATCATTAAAACCAAATTAAGCAATAGGAAAAATTTCACATAACTTCACAAAAAATTGTTACTTATTTCCATATTATAAATCTGTCTATTTCTAATTTGAATTATTCATTCTGTCCCACAAAAAAATTCCTGTAAGAAATGCAAACATATGTCAATATAAAGAAAAATTCAGACTCTATTTGACAACACTTGAGGAATTTTGTTATGCTCTATTTTCATATACAGAGTTCACATTTTAAAACTTGCCTTTAAGTTGACACACTTGCTGATTTTTCCTTTGAAGTATTATGAAAATCCATTTTCCAAAAAAGAAGTAACATGTAAGCAAGATTGGTTCAATAGTCAATGTAGTATAGCTATAATTTTGAAAAGAACTTAGTAATCATATAGCACTTATTAAGGATGCTAGTACTTTGCCAAACAAAGAAGTTAGTTCCTACCTTCAGAGAGCACATGGTCTAGTGGGGGCAAGGGCCCCCTAAACCAGGAGCAATGACATAGTATGGCATTTTACTGCTGGCATGACAGGGTGATTGATAGATGCCTTTTGAGACCACTCTTAATTAGACGAGTTAACTCATGTGAAAAGCTTGGCTCATGTCAAATCACCTTGCAAACAATAAGTGCTCACATTTTTCAATGGCACATAACAATGACCCTGTATTAGTTTGTTTCTTGTTGCTGTTACAAAATACAAGGGACAGAGCATTTCTTTTGTCTTACAGTTCAAGGGAATGCTGTCCACTGTGGTGGGACTGCTTGACAGCAGGAGCATGAAGCAGCTGGTCCTTGGAATCCACTATCAGGAAGCAGAGTGATCCTTCATATTCAGTCTGGACCCCAGCCCATAGAATGTTGCTGCCAATAATTATGGTGGGTATTCCCACCTCAATTAACCTAATCTAGATACTGCCTGGCACACAATCCCAGAGATTTATTTTCTAGATGATTCCAGAGTCTGCCGAGTTGACAATATTAACCTTCAAACTCTTTTAGAGATGGTTGAGAAAAACATATGAATAAAGTTAAAATAACTTATTAACTTTGCACAGTTAGAAAGTTTAAAAGCTCTGATTGACACAAATGTTGATCTGACATCAAGACACACGAGCAGGCTGGAGAGATTGCTCAGCAGTTAAGGCACTTGCCTGCAGAGCCTGAGTTGCATTCCCCAGTACCCACATGAAGCTAAATGCACAAAGTGGCACATGCACCCAGAGTCTGTTTGCAGCAGCTGGATGCCCTGGCACACCTATCCTCTCTGCCTGTATTTTTTCTATTTCTCTCTGCTTACAAGCTCTCCATATTGTTCCTCTCTGTCTCAAAGTGTATGGGAGAAAAGGGAAAGGAGACCACTCTTCATTCTGTTTAAGGAAGCCTTTACAGAGGCAGGGACACAGGATTTGGGGCTTGAAAAATGCTTCCAGAATAGAAAAAAAAGAGCAGCAGGAGAAAAGGATGCAAATCAAGGTTTAAATCAAGACCCAGAATGTTTTGAGCCACAAGGATCAGTCAGTGTGATTGGAAAGTCGAGAGGACACTTGAAAGTGTGGTAAAATGTCAGTGTGTGCAATGTTGAAAACATTGCCTGAGTAAACATTATGAGTACCTTAAACACTGTGCTAATTAACTTAATGCTCTTCATCATGAACTTATTTTAAGATATGATTAGAGAATGATATTAGAGAATAGTAATTTGGGAAAAGTGGGGATAAGCCTGAGATGCCTGGAGACTGAAACATTATCTGAGGTCATTTAATAAACTGGTTGCAAAACCCAAATGAGAATGACCAAAAGAAGAAAAGAATCAAATGAAAGGAATTTCAAACATAGTAAGTAGTCTTGACACACTCTCAGCAAAATTATTGGTGATTAATTCCTGAGGGTGAGATAAAGAAGTCCAAGATGGCCAAGTTTCCATAGGGCATAACTTCAAAGGAATCCCATCGAGAGGGTGGAAGCATAGAGAAGGGATGACTGGACACCAGGCAACAATTGCTAGCTATATGACCTTTGTAGCAGCTCAAGGTCAAGAACATGAAGTTAATTGGCAGCTCATGTGAAGTCTGGGCTGGAGATAGATATTGGTGGGCTACAGGTGAGTTCTCGGAGATGCACAGGGAATGAAAGGAAGAGCCCAACATGTGTGGTGAATGCCAGTCCATATGTTCTGAAAGACAAGGAAATGGAGAGGGACACTAATAAATGGTGGCCAAAAAGACATGGAAGGCAGTGACTCAGAAGCCACAGGATAACCTGTCATGTTAAATGCTTTACAGAGGCCCTGAAAGGTAGCTGCTGAGAATGAGGTGAAGGGCTAGTTAGAGACTGAGAAGCTGGATTCTGAGGAGTGATGGACAGGCAGAAGACTCCTGGAGAGGTTAGAAAATGCCTGAAACAGCGACTATACATGTCTTTTTAATTTGACTACAATAATTATAAACAGTATGAGAAGCAAAAGCGCTCATGATCAAGAAAAGCTTCAATGATTCTAACCAAGTTTGTGAACATTTTTATGTGTTGATAGGCTGTTAAGAGCCAAGCAATAGGGAAATTCTAAAGATGGGAGAGAATCCAGAAGGAAATGTGGGTTGTGAAAATGGTCAGTAGAGAGTCTTTAATTAAGAACACATAACGCTAGCTTCACATATAGGTTTTCCTTTCGTATCCTGCCAGTCACTCAATTTTCAGAATAATTTCAGCTCACTCATGCTAGGAGCCCAGGATGAATACTTTTAAGCACAATAGTTGACCACTTTCAGGCTGTCATTTGGTATAATCTCTTCAGACACACAACCTGCTATTTTTGTAATGTCAAGTAATCCAAGTTCCCAAATCAAAGAGTTTGGTGGTGGCAGATTCCTAGTTTCAGAACATGGCAACTTGCCCATAGACCGCCCTCCTCCATTTCTTGCCAGATCTTTTATTTACAGCTGTTTCGCTTGCTATATATCTTATAAAGTGCTAGAGGAATAAAGCACTCTCTCATTAATTCTCTCTTCACTTACTTTAGGATTTATCCCTCCTACTACCAATAAACTGCCATGATTTATGGCATGTAGTTTACTTTTACCCATTATAGGCATCAGAGCTGGCTGAGAAAGTTTTCCAACCCTTATTAAAGTCAAACATCACTCTGTTTCCAATTATTTCACAAAATGCCTTAGAAAGAAGTTTGGTGTGTGGGGGGGCAACAGAAGGCTCCTTTCACAGAGTACCAGAGCTTCCCACATGACATAAGCTATTTGATCTTTATGGAGCAGTTACCTTCTCTTTGCTGGGACAAAACACCTTACCAGAAGCAACTGATGGAAGGAAAGGGTTTATTTCAGCTTCTGGTTTTCTAGGTCACACCTTCACATCAGCAGGAAGGAAGTACTCTGAGTACTTGGAGTACTTGGAGCTGGGATATGTTACCTCAAAGCCTACTCAGAGAGACACATCTCCTCCAGCAAGGCTCCACCTCCCAACCCCACAATTTTCCCAAATTTTCACCAGCTGGGAACCAAATATTCAAAACACATGAGTCTATGGAAAGTACTTCACATTCCAATTACCACATGTTTCTCAAATTCGTGTTGAGCTTTCTATGCAACTTTTCACAAACAAGTCATGATATTTGCTTCAGAATATGATTTCTACAATGAAAGGTTAGGTGTTGTCACCACCTCAAGGCAGGGAGATGGACTGATAGACTTGTAACTTCTTTTTCATGTGCAACACAACAAGCAGTATTCTTGAGAAACTGTAGGGTGAGGTTGTAGGTGATCACTGCAAGTTCACTGCATTTCTTCTTGAGACACTTCTAACCGTCCCATCTTCTTCATTTGTGCCATATTCTTCATGATACGGAAGGAGAAAACTGGTAGAAGAAAGTGTTTGGGAAAGAAGGGTATAAATCAAATTTGAAAAGCTTTTGAGGAAATCCCAAAGACAGATACTTCACTCTAAACTCGTGTATGTTCAAGGCTGTAAATATCACTCTCTAAGCTACAAGTTGCAGAGTATTTGGGGGTGGGGAGTTGTATGTTGTATGCTTAACTTTAGAAGACATCCCTGATATTTTCCAGTTAGAAAAATCATTGCAACAATGTTCTATTCTATTTCTCCCAGATTGTCGCCAAGCAGTTCCAACATCAGGGCCTGTCATAAACGATGAAGATTAGCGTTAGTTTTCCAAGGATTAACATGCAGAAAGAGCTTGAAGAGTCTCACTTGGCCACCAGAAACAGGGACTAGATGGGGACAAATGGCGATGAGATCTCAGATGATAAGTTCTCATCCATGAGATGAGAAAAATGGATTCTATCTAATCAAATGAATCGTTGTTTCTTAGCTCATTTTTCTTCTTTGTTCAGCTTTCAAACAATACCATAGGAAGGGAGCCTGGAACAGATCAAGAATTATTAACCTTGAATCTGAGCCATGATGTGTGAGAAAATGAAGATTTGATGTGCATAAGCAAAGGGAGAAAATAGAATTCCTTATGAGGTTACCATTTAAGAAAGACTTTAGAAAATAATGCTTCCTTCTACTTATGATAATGGAAGAATGTTACTCTTTTCCCAAGACCAATAAAGGACCACTTCTGCTTTTCTTTGATGAAAGGAAATAACTATTAGTAACATCTTACAACCAGGGACTCGTGAAGTTTTCTCAACACAGGCTTTTAAAAAAGTTTTTTTAGTTTATATATAGATGTTGACTTCCATAGTCAAGCTCTTAATAAACAATTCATTGCACTCTGTAACTGGATCCATGGCTGCCTCCAGAAAGCATGGCCCCACATCAAATTCTACAGAGATCTTATTGCCTCATTTTAGATCACATCTTACTTCATGAGTGCTTGCCATTAGGATGGAGCAAGATGTGACAAAGGAATTTTCATGTTAGGAGCCAAGAAGTGGGTGCCATCTCTGTATCTAACTAGATAGGAACTTCACATGGTTGCCATCCTTTGAAAATTGGCTTGTTATCTATTTTTAAAAATATGTCTCTTTCAAACTCTCTAGAACTTGTTTTTCTTATCATAAGAGAACTTGGCGTATTCATAATTATCATAACCAATTAACATCACTTTTGATGAAAGTGTTTCCATTAAAAATAAAACATGATATAGTACTTAGTGGTACAATATTAACTCTTCAGCTTCTTTTCTGAGTTTTCATTACTTGCAAGTGTAATCACAATGTTTAAGAAAAAGGGAAGACCATGAAATTTGTGTGTTATGTTTATACTAGTTAGTATGTTCTAGAGCCTTAATTTTCATATGAATTATATATACCCTTGTTAGCATCTGTTCTACTATATCTTTCTTGGAACACAAGAAAGACATGCTGGTATTAAGAAACACAAAATGCACACAGATAAATCTTCTCTCTGCCTATTCCACTCATACAGTATTTCTTCCTGTGGTGAACATTTTCTGAAGAGTCATTAAAACCCTATTTTCCCTGCATAACTAACAGCAGCATGGGGTTAAATCAAGTGAATAAATGACTAAATGGAGATCATTTTCTTCGAGAAATTGTTTTCTCATATTTATCTAAAGCCTGTGAATTGTGTGGTATTTCTACGACCCATCATCGTTTTTTAAAATTATGAAGTAAACAGCACATATGCACACTTGTACTCATTTACATCTTACACAGCAGACATTTAGATATCACACAACAACAGAGAGAGACATGAAGTCTTTACCAAAAATCCCTGACTTGTAGCAGAAACCTGAAGTCTTAGAAGGTAAATGAGATGATTCAGTATAAATAGCAATGATTCCTCACGGCTTGTAGAGCACAGACTTGGCTGTGTTGACATGCTTTCATTCGCTCATTCACTTAGTCACCTGTTAGAGTAAGAAGTCACTAACAAAATGCTCAGAAAATGTCAAATAGTCCCTAGGATCAAAGACTTTTTAATTTATGACAAAGTAACTATGCACTGATGCTGTGTTTTGTAAGGAAGGTGTGTTCTGGGAGCATCTGGCTTGAATGCTTTTTCAGTTTTCCTTCGGGATCTGTCTTATTCTTCCCCATAGTGCTTTGTGTTCCAGAAAGCAAACTTTATGGATACTTCTTAGCCTTACTTTTCAGTTTCAGGTTTGGCTCTGACAATGAGAGAAAGCAAGGAGAGAATAGGAGGTCACTGAAGGACTTATCCTCCAGTTCCTCCTTGAGAAGAAACTGCAGCTCATACAAGACACCATGTCTTCAAGGCACTACTCTTGCCAGGCCAAGGGTGATAGGGTTCCAGGCATTGCTCATCTTAATCTACCTTTGTGGTGCCCCTCAATCTACCTGCACTTTTCAAATAACACCTGTATTAAGTGCACCCCAAATTTACACTCTGTAATGGGGAGGAATATGCTTGATAGCACTCTGGTTAAATACTGAAAGAAAAGTAGTGACACATACTAGCTTACCTCTCTGAAAATAACACTGAGAAGGGGGCTTAAATTGTGCTAGGCAATGTTCTTAGAACTTTAGATGACTTGACTCACGTTTGTCCTCACAGTGACTCTTAAAAATAATATTTCATCTTTTTTCTTCCAAATGTAGCAACCTAGATACAAAGAGATTAAACAACTTGCCCAAAGTCACCCAGGTAATAAAGTAGAGAAGACAAGATTACCAGATGAGAAGTTCAGAGAGGGATTCAGAGGTACTCTAGACAATGGCATATTCAAGCAAAGAGATTTCATAAATGGTTGAATACCCTAGTATGTGGTGGAGACAGTGAGAAAATAAAATGGACACAGATGCAAGTTTGGACACTTTCAACATATTCTGTGTAGCTGAAGTACTGGGCGAGAACATGCATCTCTAGGAATTTTATTCAGAATAAAAGAGACTTGGGGTTAGGGACCAGGGCGATGCCTATCAACATTTAAGGAGTAGAAAAAGAGAAGCATGAACAACAGACCCTCCAAGCCCATCCTGTCCTAACATCCTCACCTGCCTTCCACTTCCTTCACAGAGAATACGCCCCAGAAAATTTAACTGCTTCTCTCTTATTTTGTATCTCCTGAGAAAATCCCTTTGGAAGGTGCCACTCCTAAATTCCATTCATTCCAGTCCTGAAGGACCTTCTCAAATCCTTCTGCCTCCTTGAAGTTTTGTTCCAATGATCTAACTTAAAAATTCAAAGTCACATGTTTATGTAACATCTGTTCAGATTCTCTGTTCCTTTATGAATATTTGTCTTTGCAAATGCCTACATTTGCTTTTCTCCCTGCACCAACATGTCTCCAAATACATAAAGACTGCTAAATGTGCAAACGTTTTGATACCCCATTGCTTCCAGAACGGTGCTGTGGAGGCTGTTTGATAACGTGCACACACTGATTCGGTGTTCATGAGACTCATGTTCATGAGTTCTTTCTGGAAGTCTCTAGGGCAAACTGTGCCAGGGCAACCTGTGACTCCCTGCTGACTTCAGGATGCTCAGCATCCTCATCTTTGGCAGGCTCGTCTGCTCTAGGGGGTCTTATAAACTCTGCACCTCTTCCGATCTACTTTCTGTTCAAATTCACCTGACTACCATTGTAAAGAGAAACTTGGGGTTCCTTGCCAATTCCAACACACCAACAAATTTCCCGGATTACCTGAGGGTATGGTTTAGAAAGGCTTTGTTAGATTAAGAGGAAAAAATTACAGGAGGCTCCCATCATAAGAAAAAAAAAAGAGTTTATGTAAGAAGAAGGGGGTCCCCAGTCTCAGTCTTATGGCTGAGCCTCTTATGGCTGAGATGGGGGGGGGCTTATCAAAGCCTAGAGGAGAGAAGAGAGCAATTTGCCTCCTCCAGGTAACTATATCCTCTGGCTCAGGTGAGCCAGAGAGACAGCTGATTGGTCTGGACTCAATGTCTGGAGACCTCCCACTCCACCCCCAGGGAGGGGCTCAGGAAAACAAGCTGATTAGACCTAGCAAAGTGGATACTGCAAAGACAAGCCCAAGGACATTCCTCTTTGTATTTGGGGGGCTCAGTTACCTAAACTGCCTGAGGTCATTTGGGCAAATTGAAAGCTTGTTTTTCTCCCCCTTCCAGGTAAAAGGTGACATGTTCAGGCTCTATTTAGAAATGATGCACTAAGGTTGTTAGGTCCATTCTGTGGCAAGAATCTAAATAGTTCATAATATATTTTGAGACAAACTGGGTTTGGTAATCCCTTCTGTTCTCACTACATGCCCCCAGGTTCTCATTACTTCTAGAATCTTGAACTGAAGCTTATTAAAATACTAATGCATTTGGGGGAAGAATATGACCGTGGCACACACATTTATTCCCAGCACTCGGGAGGCAGAGGTAGGAAGATCACCATGAGTTTGAGGCCACCCTGAGACTACATAGTGATTTCCAGGTCAGCCTGGGTTAGAGTGAGACCCTACCTTGAAACCTCCTCCCTCCCCCCCCCCAAAAAAAAAGAATTTTACCATCTTATAGCTCAACTCAGTACTTTAACATTTCTCTTCATGTGGGTTTGGACCAATTCTAGTCATAAACTACAATTCACTTAAAACATATACTAAAAGACACTACTTAAATCTGTACCAGCTCATGCTTAGCAAAAGTGAGTCACATCCACTTACATTAGCTTCAAGCCCTATAAATCTAATGTCTAAGGTAAATATAAATTCAAAATAATGTTTTCTTTATCTTTAAGATGAATTTTGTAATCTTTATTCATAATGTATGTACTTAATTTAGTAATATGTAATGTGTAAGTGATAATATTAATAAAACACTAATTTGTGCTCTGCTAATTCTCTACAACTGATTGATAAATGTTAAGAAAGATTTGTTGACATTATATCTGAAATAGTCATAACTCACTAAAAGAATAGCAAAATCTCTGTCTCATTTCAGTGAAATAACAGTATGTGATCATCATCTATTTTATTTTCATCTCAAGAAAGGTATTATGTCAATGGCTACAAGTAGCTCTAAAATTAATATACTTTGCATTAAGTGTAATTTTCACTAATTAGCTTTACATTTGAGGAATTAAACATTTTCCTTATTAATTCTTATCTTTTAGGGAATAAACTCAACATTTAAGTATTCCACACGGCAGTACTTTAAATAGCTACATAGGTGTGGAATTCCGAAGAGCTCTTTGCAGTGGGAAGTAGTAGTAGTTTTATCTTCATCACTTACTGGCTTAAGTTATTAAAACATTATTTTCTCACCTGTAAACTGAGGACCTGAATAAATCACAACACTACAAAGATTCAATTAACTACTAAGTGTAAAACGAAAGTGTTATTAACTGGAAAAATCCTGTATAAATATAACGTGCCAGCATTATTCCAGATCTCTAAAGAGCTTAATAATTCATTGTGATAGGATGGTAGGAAAGTGTTCTGTCTATGGAAGTTTGGATCAATTAGTTTAGATCTAAATACTTAAAAAACTCAATCATTGAAATTACCTTCACCAAGGATACAGAACACTACAAGATAACTTTACTTCAAGCCATCATTTCTATCAACCACAAAAGAGGAAAACTGAACAATTTATGAAACTATGATTCTTTTTTGTGAATCTTGAGAATGGAATCCCAAATAGAAACAAGCCATCATTAGCAGAGCTGGGGAGGAAGTGACCACCATAGCCACATATAAAAAAACAAAGGTTTGGGCTGAAGAGATGGCTTAGTGGTTAAAGCATTTGTTTAAAATGCAGAAGGACCCGAGTTCAATTCCCCAGTGCCCATATAAAGCCAGATGCAAAACAGGATGTATGTGTCTGAAGTTTGTTTGCAGTGGATGGTCTCTCTCTCTCTCTCTCTCTCTCTCTCTCTCTCTCTCTCTCTCTCTCTCTCTCTAATAAATAAATAAAATATTTAAAAAAACAAAGGTTTAGAATAACTGAGATGTATTCATGGCTTAAAATAACACAAAAATGATAGGGGTGGGTAGAGGGGGTGGGTAGAAGGCCAGGTTAAACCCACATTCTTAAACCTGGAGGACTTGAAACAAGAATAATTTGCTACCAAATCTGATGTCAGGTATGTTTAAATAGAACATGGTCAAAGCCTGGCTGTGATGTCACAGAACAGGAAGGAGATGATGAACATTACTCAGAGAACAGAGCTCCTCAGCAGAGCAGCCGCAGAGAGGAGGAGATGAAGACGACGTGTGGATTGGACAGGTCAGGAATCACTTCAGCTGCTCCCTGAAGAAGAAAGCTCAGAAGTCTCTGGATATAATTATCAATGCATAGTGTCCTTGGCAACTAGCAAGTAGTATCTAACCAATGCTCTAAAATTTAACAAATCAAATTATTGTCCCTCCACTTGATGGGGAAGGAGATGGAGGGGAGATAAGAGGAGGCCATAGTTTCCACACCAAGTCAACAACATTCTGGCAACTATTGCTTTGCACATGAATGTGTTTTCAGCTCAGACCTTCATTCCAGAATGGTAATAGCCTCCTGGTTCCCAGTCTTATTTGTGAAGATTGGACTTATCAAAACCCACCTTGTGGTTTTTATTTGTTTGGGTTTTTTCCTCTTTTTAAAATTTTAAATTTATTTATTTATTTATTTATTTATTTATTTATTTATTTATTTATTTAACAAAGGTTGTAGTCTTAAATCCCTCATCCTCTGGTCCCACTGTCCCTGAGGGCTCTCCACAGTAGGAATGTTGGTGTTCACTGTTGGGTAAAATAAGGTTTCAGTCAGTCTGAGGGGGGAATATGGTCCCTCAGGATATTTTTACCCACCCTTTGGCTCTTACAATCTTGTTTAGGTTTTGTAACTCTACAAAGGTGGCCAATTTGGAAGAGATAGCTCAATGGATAAAGCAATTTTCACATAAGCATAAGGATCAAAGTTTGGGCCCCCAGCACCCATGTAAATGTCAAGGGGCCATGATGGCCACCTGTAATCCCAGTGTGTAGGAGACAGAGACAAGGAATCCCCAGAGGTAGCTGGCTAGCTAGACGAGCTGAATCAGCAAGCTCTGGGGTTCACATGAGAGACCACATCTCAATAAAGAAAACAAACAGCAATCGAAGAAGACACCTAATGTCAACCTCTGACTTTTGCATGCACACCCATGTGTATACACACCCAATATACATGTGTCCCCCACACACAACACACGCCACACATACATATATGCAAAGAAAAAGATAGTAAATGCTTTGACAAACGTGTGATGCCTTAATCCTCTTCAGATTCCCTATTGTGCTCCCATACAATATCAATATTGCTTAATGAAATTAATTTCCACTGTTGAAATTTTCAAGCAAGCTGCCATGCTAAAAGCAGAAAACTCAGAAGCCTGTTCTGCTCCACACTCTGACTCAGCTAAGACAGGATTGACGCTGAGGTGGAAAGTAAATTTAAGTCAACAATTTCTTACTTCTTAGGAAGATGCTTGATTATGGTAGCTTTGGACCTTCAAAGTTTTCACTGGAGAATAATGATCAGCCTCAGATCTATTAAACTGAATGACAGAAATTCCATTTGGCATCATTTATTATATCCAAACATTATTATACAGTCTCATTAATTTTGTCACTTCAGCTGAGAGAGGTCTAATCTTACAAAATGACTTAGAGGAAAAAGCTCAATTATAATTGGCAACCCTTCTGGTTTTCCTGTGGAAAGATTCATCAGTTACAAATTTCAGATAAGTCATCATCTTCAGTCATGTACCTCAACATATCAGAAAACCTCACAGAGCTAGGACTTTCCTTCCTCAGCCATGGATTTGGAGAAAGAGGGCGACCATCTGTATAACTAATCACAAAGTCATTTACTGTCATAAATGCTACAGGATGAGAAATGATTTTTCTTGTTCTTCTCTCAGTATTCTAAAATTATTCAAATTATTTTTATTTCACATTAAATGTGCATGTAGACACATAGATTCATGAGATACTGTCTAGTTACTTTTCCTGTTGTGACAAAATAATTGACAGAAGCAATTTGAGGAAGGATTTCTTTTGGCTTATGGTTCACCAAGGCTCCCAGGGACGGCATTGCAGCAGCAGCATGAAGCAGCTCGTCTCCCTCAATCCAGTCAGGAAGCAGAGAGCAATGGATGCTGGGGTGAAAGCTTGCTTTCTCCTTTTAATTCAGTCCATGACTCCAGGGATGGAACCTCAACCTCAATTAGCCTAACCTGGAAACTGCCTCACATGTCCAGAGATATGTGTCCTACCTAGGTGATACTAAATCCTACAAAGTTAATAACCAATGTTAAACATAACAATGTTTTGGTACATGTATATGTACAGTGATATTCAAATTAGGGTAAGCCTATCTGTGGCCTCAAATATGTATCATTAGCTCATCAAAAAACACCCAAATTCTATTCTATATTGTATATATGTGTGTATGTATATGCACACATATGTATAATATATATATGTATGTATAAATAGTATATCATTATTGTCTACAGTCATCCTACTGTGCCACAAAACACTGGATATGCAGTATTCTATACTATTAAGGAATTTTAGACAAACCAATTCTCAGGTACAGAATTATGCAAAAGTAATAGGTGATAGATGATAGATACATACATACATACATACATACATGATAGATAGATGATAGATTGTCCAAGATTTCTTTTGTGTATCCTCTTCTATGATATGATGTTATTGCTTTTGTTCAATCTATTCACCTGACCTGTCATTCCCTCCATATATAGTACATCTTGGTTTTAATACCCTCCTGAAATAAACTATACCCTCCTGATACACCGAGGCATGTCTGCATGTTTGTTGAAATGCAGCTACAATTTGGCTTTGAATTAGAAGTCCTAGTCAATGTCTTGGAGCCTTCCAGGACCACAGAATGCGTCTGTTTGAGCCATTCTCTGACCTACTAACCTAGGGTTCCTTCAGTACCTACTCAACAATCTGCCAATTTTGATTATCACCCATCTCTTCTTCATCCTGATGACCTAGAATCTGTTTCCACCTTAACCAGTACTTACTTAAAAGGGTCTTTGCAGCTCTGCTATAGCTGAATTTCAGCCACAGACTATACCTTCACACCAAACTCCTTAGCTGTCATGGAGCCTAGATCACAGTCTTAGATAGGCTTGGTCTAACCTTACTAATCTCCTAAATATGTCTCCAAATAACCAAATCTCTCCCAGTGCAAATTCCCATGGCTCTATAGAATAAGCCAGTGTGGATCAGAAGAAAACTTTCAGAGCTATAAATTTATTATTTAAAAAACAAAAAGAACATTTCTATGTGAAAAAGATCAAGAAACTTCTTTCTCTGCCTAGAAATTACATATACATTATATATCTTACTGCTTGGAAGTCAGATCACCAGTTGGAAATCTTTGTCAATCTTCTTTCTCCATGGTACTCCACAACCTACCACATTCACATATTCTTTGCTGAAGATGCGATCTTTTGCAGCAACTCTAAAAGAGAACTTATTTGCTTTATTTAATTTTACTCTATAAAATCAGATTATGGTTCTCATGGAAACATATAATTAAATTTCTTCTGCTGCTTAAGAGAGTTTAATTGTTTTAAATAACAATTGCTATTGAATTTTTCTATGACAACATAGAAGCAAATTGTGTTTGACGCATAACTTTTCATAGAAATTATGAGGACTAAATCAACAGAAAGAAGAATATAATCTAATTGTCTCTGCATTCAGGCATTCATTGCTTTTATAGAACCAACTAATTTTAATGAAAAGCACTAAGAATTCATTTCCCAATCTAACCTGTGGAGTTTATTAGAAACGTAACTTAAATTCACTAGTAAACATTCTTGTATGATCTACATAATTCACATTTTCTGCCAAAAGAAATGGCCTTTCATCTAAAGAACATTTACAAATAGCCTAATTAGTTTTTTGAAATATGGAATATTATATTGGAACCAAAAGGTCTAATGTCTCAGAAGGGATCATAGGAGCCTGAAACTAGATATATGAAAAGTAGTGCAACCCCGAATTTCCAAGCATCCCTACCATAAACCTAATTCATCTTAAATGTCAGGCTCATGCGGGGTAAATGTTAGATGCCCATAAAGTTGCAAGATAATGGACTTGAATATATAAATACGTTAAGTAGCTACTAAGAAAAGAAGTATTTTGATTAACATTAAAAAGGAACATTTAAAAAGAAAGACATACCCCCTTTCTCTTTTGTTGACATAGAAATAAAAATTATTCAATCAACTTTTTCCCACTTAATACTTATGGCTGAAATGGGTCTGACTTAAAAGAAAACATTCTCCTTACTGCTTATTTCATATTTGTAAAGACAAGCCTCAAATCTGGATATGAAAATATGCTATCACTCCTTTTCTGGAATGTTCACACTGTCTGGGCACAATAATAAGGAATGATTTTCTGCCCAGGGATGTATGAAGAAGTACAATGTCATTTGCATAGACAAGGAGAAAGCCAGTGCAATGCCAGGAAAGGGCAGAGTTTCAGACATCTAATTTTTCTTTCTTCCTTAGCTGTCATGTTTTATTTCTACTCTTCCTTGGGCTCCTTTGCACAGGAGATTTTCATAGAAAATGTAAAAGTACGAAAGAGGAAAGAAAGGGGGCAATTCTACACACCAAGAACTGCCAAGAGAACCAAAGAATACAAGAGAGAATAGAAAAATAAAATCCTTCTTTGATGCAAGAGACATGGAAAGGAAAAAGGCTTAGAGGTAGAACCAATTTATACACCTGTTCTGATGTTCTCCAAGACTGGAAACTGACATAAATATCCTGTCACCTCTGGTTTTCTTTAGAGTCACAGGGATGGCGGAGGAGGGAGCAGCTGTGGAAGAAAAACCTGGCTCCACCCTCCCTGGAGCTGTGCCTACTAACCCTGTGGATGCTGCCTGGAACCAGACTCAGGGTCCACTTTACTCCCCACCTGGCTCTGAAACACTGTCCTTTTAGAAGCCAGGCAGGTTTCAGTGAGGGGTTGATGCCCAGAAGGAACCAGAAGATGCCAAACACCTGATTTCTCATTTTAGCACAAATATGAACACACCTAACTTGGATTAGAACTCCTGTCAGAATTAATAGGGCGGACTCTAGGATCCATCCTCCAGATCAAATAAATCAGATCTTCCCCTGCCTACCTGAACTAAACCCTATAAAGGTAGCAGCCCGATGGGTCTCTGCCCTCTTTCTCCTGAGATCTTCTCTATTTCCTGAGATCCTCTCTTCCTCATTTGGTGTGAACGCCCCCATGTGAGTCTTGGTTCCCATGCCTACTTGGCTGCCTGGCTGGGTGGGGAAGGGAGACCTAACTCTGCTTTTTAATGTCTCTTTAATCCTGCCCTCTTGGCTATACATGTCTGATGGTCTCTAATTCACCACGTGTGGATTCCTGCTCTGGATCTGCCACATGGGCGCTCTCGTGGGTTTGCAACCCCTCTAAATCATTCCTCAAAGCTTTCCATGTGTTCTCACCCCTTCTGATCTTCACTTTCTAAGCCTCAGTTTCTCTAGCTTTTCATGTGATCCCAAGCGCCATTCTAATTTCACATTCTAAGCCTCAGTTTTTCCAGTTTTCCACGTGGTCCCAGCTCCATCCTGATTTTACTTTCTAAACCCTGGTTTCTTTAGCTTTCCACTTTTCTGAAACATGTTTTCCACATAAAAACATTCTAGTCTTCCTTCCCAGGTCCCAATTACCTGTAAAAACAAAACTCCACAAATTGTGATTTCTCCCCAAATAAATTCAATAATGAATTATTTATCCTTCTTGGTCTTTATTATTTTCATTAATGATTAGGAAAGAACCTAAAACTTGGGGTTTATAAATCTGGGAGACCCCCCCCCCCCCGGCCAATCCCAAAATTCCTGATTCGATATTTTAAGATACATTTTCTGTAATATATATGTGCATATATATTTTTAATTTACTAGTAATGTATTTATTATAATGTGTAAAAATTAATATAATAGTTTTTTCATGGATTTTTTATTATAATAAAACCAAGTAAAAAAAAAAAAAACCAGCTGGGGCTGGTGTGGTGGCTCAGTGATTAAGGAGCCTGCTTAATTGCAAAGCTTGCTGGACTGGGGGTTCAATTCCCCAGTACCCATATAAAGCCAGATGAATAAAATGGTACATGTGCTTGGAGTTCATTTAAAATAGCAAGAGGCCCTGTCATACCCACGCTCACACATATTCTCTCTCTCTCCCCTCTCTCAAAAAAATAAAGTATTTTCAAATTTTAAATAAATACAAATAAGCTGCTTAAGATCTACACAAAGTGAAAATATCAAAGAAAAGTAAGCATAGATGTAAGGTAGTTTGAACCTAAGTCCCTAATAGATTCAGTAGTTTTGTTAGAGCTTGTGACTTGAAAGAGGGGTCACTGTGGTTAGATTCTAGGTTCCAACCCTAAGGTGTTTCTGGGAGTGGAGCTGGAATTCCAGCTTTATGTATGCAGAGAGCAATCTGAGTGCTGTCTCAAGCTCTGTGGTTTTGGCTACCAGAGTGTCTTGGTTTTAGAGTTGCTGGGGGTGGTTTTTCTCTCTGTGTGTGGATCTGTAAACTTCAATAAAGTACTTTTCCTCCCATAAACTTATGCCTGGTTTGGAGGTTCATCCCAGCAGAGTGAGCTGACTGCAACAGATGGGAAGGGAATAAAGGGGAAGCACACAGGTTTCATGGTTTGGATCTGGAGGATCCCCCAAAGGTTCTTATGTTGACTCCCTGGTACCAGAGCAGCAATGTTCAGAGCTGGGTCCACTGGGAGACTCAACACTACCAAGAAATTAATACATAATGAACAAGCAGGTTCCTGTTCCCTTGTGCACTCACTTTATCTATCTGCCTATCTCTCTAGGTTGCTTCCTCCCTCTCTGTTTCCCAGGCCACCATGAGGTGAGCATCTCTCCTCTGTCACCTCCACCACCTTGCTGGTTTCACTGCAGGCCTGGAAGCAATGGAGCATCTGAGATTTACTTTTACATTATCAAATGTCACTTCCTGGAACTCGGTTTGTTGGCGCCTTGCAGCACACATCAGGGGTTAGATATTCAAATGAAATTTATGTGTGACACCTTCCACTATTGCCACACTTTACATTTTTTCCCCAAAATTCAGCTTCCTCATTACCATGACAAGTTGGAAAGCCTACAATCTTTTCCTTTATTTTCTATTCACTTGTTAATTTTCCTACATCTTTTGATTTTTTTAAATTAAATATCATGGCATGAGGATCCTAATCAGGCAACTAGCACAAATACCTGCGGTCACATGATCCAGCCAGCAGTGTTTCCAAAGGAATACAAGGCACAGCCATCTCTAAAGGTACGAAGACAACACCAAGTTAGAGCAGGCAGCTAGAGATTTGCTGGAAAGTTAGTATATGGAATCATCTGGGTTAATAACAGCCACAGATGGCTCATCCACTAAAACTATTTTTAGAGATCATAAAATTTCATAATTGCAAAGGCTGGTAGAAGTCAATTAGTGCAACCTTATCTTGACCTCTGTATTAAGACTCAGAAAATCAAGGGCCATAGAGTCCAATTATTATCATTTACTTTATTTTAAAATGGGTTATTTTTGTTTTCTTTTCTAGAATCATTTATAATAGTGATTTTTTTAATGTATACATTTTTCTATACTAGCCAACCTCCTGGTCCATCCAAGAGAGTCTAAGTACAGCAGGTCTGATTTATTTTGCTATAATTTAATCCAATTATCTAAGCCCCCAAAATGAATTGATGTTAATAGCTGATTCTAAGTAGGTTAAGATGTGCCAATCATCCCATAGCCCCAGAATGCAGTGAAGACACAATTTCAAATATCCTGCTTTTGCCTGCTGTGAGCCACATGAAGGTTAGTGAATTTTAGACACATTTATTTATATGCCTAATAAATACAGATTTTTCTATACACATTTCATATATCCACATGTACAGTTTTCTTATTTCTGTTATTCTATTATTGACAGAATCATGTAACAAGGCACAAGTCAAAAAATACCATAAAATGAGATTTTTTTTTCCTATGAAAGGTAGACCATAGAAATCAACATTTAGTCAAAAGCTAAATGGATTTAACCAAGACTGCCCACCAGAAATCCACAAAACTGAATCTTCAGCAAGAGAGAAAAGGCGCCTTCTTTCCTACAGATATACGGTTAATAAAATTTTCTTTCTTGGAGAAAATATAGTTGTTAATGACATCAAGTTCGAACTATTCTAAAACTTGCTTCTCTCTCCTTGCTCTTAATGCAAGTTCATGGTTCACTGAGAAATTGAAGGAATGCTAAAAGAATGTTCAAGTTCACTTTATCTTATAAACACATGTGCACTTACAAGCCTGTCTTCTCATTGATATGGACATCCTACCCAGTGTCTTGGCAGAAACTGAGCTATTCACTCACCATGGCTCCTCTTACCTACTCAACAAAATTGGGGCTTCCTATCAACCAGATTTTCCCCACCTGCATACAAAAGCCAATATTATCATGCATGGAAGGAAGGAAAGGAGGGAAGAAGGGAGAGAGGGAGGCAGGGAGGGCAAGAAGATGAATATAACGGGATGGAGAAAGGGAAAGAGGGAAGGAAGAAGGAAGGGAGGGGATTAGAGAAGGAAGAGGGGGAGAAAGAAAGGAGGAAAGGGAAAAATGAGGAGAAGGAAAAGGGAAGGAAAGAGCTAACAGAAATCCTCTCAAATCCCTCTGTCACGTCCCTTGTTATACAAGGCTTACGTTTTCAAGTCTAACTTTCTTTAGGCTTAGCTTCCAGCAAAGAGTTTGTTGTACCACAGACCCCCTATATAAGCTAGGAGCTAGTACTTATTTTTTATCACCAAATCTTGGTCAATGAGGGGCTTGAGTGAGTCCCAGCCCAGGGCAGGGATTAAAGGAACTCAGGCCAAAGTCAAGCACTGCCTCATCCCCTGACCATGTAAGAGGCAGTGCAGTGATCAATTTCCATTTTCCATCATTTAATAGCAATGTAATAGCAGGTGAATGCCAGTGCCCCTGCTGGAATCCAAAGGATACTCAGCCCTAAATGAATCACTAAGTACTGCCTCAAGTGTAATTGGCATGGAAATTCATACCTGTATATGTATGTATTTTCAGAGCTGTGGATGGAGATCAAAGCCAGAGCCTCGAGTGCCAGCCAAGCCCTCTACCACTGAGTTCTCTTCCCCAGCACAAGAGAGGTCACACTGATACTGGTCGTGCTCCGTGGGGTTTCCTCCAACACACTGTTCTTGCAGGCTCAGTATATGTGTTTCTTCGGTACACTCAACATTGCCATTCCAGCAGAGTTGTTCCAACAACTGTACCATCCTGCTGCTTATAGAAAAACTCCTTGATAGGAATCTCCAAACTTGTTCTCTGTATTCATCTTCTTATTTCCTTTGCAGTCTATCCCAGCAAAGATGGATTCTCCATTTCTCTGAACAAGTCACAAGATGGTTGACAATAAGTCCCACTGTCAGACCCTGTCCATATTTTAAGAGACCTTCCAAGATCTTTGCCTTTGTGTGTCCCTCCCTCCTTCCCTAGAGTAGTTACTTCACTTTCCTCTAAAAATACCACTTTTCTTTTTAGTTTATCTTGGACCCCAATTATCTCATTCCTCCTCGGTATTCACGGCTTTTCCCTCCCACCTCCAATGTCTGAGCCTTCAACATGAATCTCAGTTCACGGAAGGTCTTCCCTAAATAATTTACCTCCTCTATGAAATCCTCTAGCTTCCTGTCTAAGGAAGGACTCTAAAAGCCAGCTTTCTACTGATGACTCCTAACTGTACATATGCTGCTATAACCTTCCTGTCGGAGGTAAATAACCATCTCTCCAATGTCTAAACTTGGCATAACCCAATTGAACTGCTCAGCTCCTTCACCACATCCTTGCCCAATATTACCTGTCTCATTTTCCCACTTGGAATGCCTCAATCCTTGTTTATCTCACACTCAATATCCAGTCTGTCAGGAAATTCTGCCCTTCCATCTTCATAATATGGCAAAAATCTCTCCATCTGCCATTCTCTATTGTCAAAATCTGGATCCAAACCCAAGTAGCCCATTGTCTAAATTTGAACTACGTTGCTACAGTATCTGTTTTCTTTTGACCCTGATAATACAACCCAAAGCAGAAGTCCAGAGACAAGTTGTCAAAAACAAAGCAGACTTAAAACTCACCCACTATGACTCAGGGAACTGAGTGGAAGAGGGGGTGGAAAGAATGTAAGAGCCATGGTGGGGGAGAATATCCAGAGACATGGACCCCCTCAGCAACAATATACAAAGGAGGAAGAAAAAAAGAAAACCTGGCTCCCTCTGGTGCAGTTCATAACCCCCTACCCTATGGACAGATCCAATATGCTTACCAAGGAAGGACCCCAGTGGGTAGGGGACAGAGAGGAGGGAAATGGGGACAAATTCACAAGATTTGCTCATACGATGTATATACTTATTCATAATAAAGATATTAATTTTTTAAAAAGCCATTTAGTCTGTACCATGAATAAAGAAAGAATAGTTATAGGTGTTAAGTTTGATTCTACACCTGGGACAAAGAAAGGCAGAAAATCACTCCCTCCTTCATGGAACTCATAGTCCTGTGAGAGTTTCAGGCAAGCTCCATAGACTCCCTCCCCTTGAGGGAGGTGTCTTTAGCCAGAGCCAAACCTAGATGCAAAAACTGATTGATCAGGTATAGTCCAATCAGCTATCTCTCTGACTTACCTAATGGAAGTTTCAAAAGCTTCCCTAGAACAAAGGGCAGTCTCTTCCACATGGCATCCTAGAAGGAGGACTTTCGTTTTCCAGGTAAGGCCTGGACTCAAGATCTCCTACATGAATCTTTTTTTCTCAAGATGGGAGCCCTCTATTATCTTTCTTTCCTACCTGTTTAATTAAACTGTATAAATTTTGACTAAAACCTCTCCCACATGCTCCCCCCACAACTGGTGCCTGGAGAACTCTAACTCCTCATGTTCCCTTAAAGAAAGTCTCCCACTATACCTTGTCTATGATATTAATTCTAACTTTGTAGACAAGAATTCAGGTACTCCTTAAATTTTGGAATTTTTGCTGGGCATTATCTAAATTCTAATCCTCAGCTCACCCACTACAGTCCTGGGAGAGGGGAAACTGACAATAAATAAAGCAATAAATAGTCTCTAAGAAAAACAAGCCATCACCAATATCCAAACTATTTTAAAGAAGATATTATCTCACTCTGGCCCTATAGTATCTGGACCACCCCACTTGATTTCTGGCATCAAGTCCTTTCATTCACAGGGATCCTCTGTCTCTTGGGCAAGCTCCTGACAGGGCATGTGGAGTTCCTTCTGCTTGTAACACTCTGTTAGCAAATACCTCCATGGCTTATTCCCACTTTTTTAGGCCTCACAGGAAGCCTTCCTCTGGACATCACATGTAAAATGGCTGCTCCCAATTCTTGTACACCAGCAGTCTATCCTGAATTCATCTCCATTTTTCTCTCCATGGTACCCACTGTCATCTGACATATTACAACTTTTATCATATGTGTTCATCCATGAGAATGAAAGTCCTCACCTTAAAGTGAGGACTTTATTTGCTTTTCTATCTACTAAAGCCTAGAACCAAAGACAATAGCAGCTATACTATAAGTACAACTTTTATATTTCTTGAATGAGTAAATATACAATTACTAAAATGAACAAATCACTTTCTTTTCTGCTATTTCTATCAGAGTGACTAAAATCACCATTGTTTAATATTCCATCAAGAAACCTCTATTAATCATGCAAGAGATTGCTCTGAGATGGCTGATTAAACATTTCATTTCCCAAACTAAATTCTCATCCTTGGGTCACTATTTTCAAACAACCTTACAGCCCTTTTGAAAGAACTCTACATAGATTATTATTTATTCTTTTCATTACTTCATGACATTCTCAAAGACCAAGTAAAAAACACATGTCAAAGCAATTTCTCCCTGTTTCTTCTGATTAAAATCAATATTCTTTCTGCTCTTAACAGCAGTAAAAATCAACACAACACTTTCTGTTAACTCAGTAGAATGTCAAGTGATATCTCGGTGTATTGTTACCAGCAGGGATATCAACAGACTACTACAGCAGCCTATAATCACTGCTGTTTTTATTATCTACAAAATGTCATGTGTGCATATGGCATTTCACAAAACAACACAGTGGAAACAAGGACCCTGTCTCAAGCACTTTAAAGCTTATTTAGACAAAGAACAAAAGAAGAGGGAGGCAAAATTTAAAAGGAGGGCGTGCTGTTGCTGAGAAAAATACAATCGATACAAGTACAGGGTGGTAAGCCCCATTTCTCTCTCAGTGACTGTAAAACTGCACTCTGCTCTTGGAATCACAAACAGCAGCCATAACATAACAGACTCTCAAAGTGCTGCTACATGGTAGCCACAGAGAAGATCACTCAGAACATGCCCAATGTTAGAAATACTAAACATGCACACACACACACACATCACCACCACCGCAACCAACCCAATAATTTCTAGAAATAGCTTCTGAGATTTTATTATTTTAAAAACTATTTGTGACAGGGTGAGCTGGAGGTTAGAATTTGGATAACGCCCAACAAAAATTCCAATGCACCCCAAAGTTTAAGGAGTACCCGAGTTCTTGTCTACAAAGAATTAAAATCATAGGCAACAAGATAGTAAGGTATAGTGGGAGACTTTATTATTTAAGGGAACATAGGGAGTTACAGAGTTCTCAGCCACCAGTGTAGGGATAAAAACATGGAGTTTAACAGAACTTATACTGTTAAGCTAAACAAACAGAAGAAGAAAAGATAACAGAGAGCTCCCATCAAAAAAAAGGAAAGGTTCATGAGGAAAAAAGTCTGGAGCCTGTCCCCACCACAACCATTAGCTGGGGTAGGGCAGGCCTTAGCTTCCTAAGGCCAGGAGAGTCAGAGGTCCTTCTGTTAGCCTGCCCAGTGGGGAAGAGGAGGGCTTTTTTCAAGGGAAGTTAATTTAAGTTTTCCCCAGGTGAGTCAGAGAGACAGCTGATTGGTTCATATCTGACCAATCAGTTTTAACCCCTAGGCTGTAGCTCTAGCTAGAAACCTCCCACTCAAGGTTTTCTGTGCAGATGCCTGACCCTGTCACAATCCCCCCTCTGAAGAAATAACCCTAACTGCTGTTAGGGTACTGGGGTGTGGAATTTGGAAAAAAAAAAAAACATCAGAAAGTACATACATGTTTAAGAAAATAAAAGCACCAGAAGAAGTACATATATGTTTAAGAAACAAGAATTAACAATATCCATTTTGATCCAGTAAGAGGTAAGACAAAGCTCTGACTGGGGAGGGGTTAAGGAAGAGCTTGGCAACATTGTGTGGGGTCTCACTCCTAAACTCTCTCATATTGACTGTAGGCTGAGAAGATAGCTCAGTAGAAAAGAGCTTACCTTGCAAGTATGAGTACCTTAGTTTGGATTCCCAGAACACATGTAAAGCGAGATGCCATAGTACTAGCTGCTGTAACCTCAACATGCTCACAACAAAAAGGGAATTAGAGAAGAAGAATCACCCTGAAGCTCATAGGTCAGTTAGCCTGGAAAATTAAACAGTGAGCGATATAAGATCCTGCTTGCAACCAAGTGGAAGGCAAGGACCAACACTTGAAGCTGACCTTCACCTTCACACCTATGCTAAAGTATGCATGCATCCACACTCACCCTCACACACAGGAATATGCATACACACCACACACACACACACACACACACACACACACACACACAGTGTGACAACCCCAGAAAAACTGCATTGAACTTAGCCTAATAATGGATTTCTATGTTTCTAAAACCTAGATCGAATTTAAAATGGCATTTACAATGATGGTGACAAACCAGAATGTGTATAAATGTAAGGGAAAATACGACGTGAAGCAGTCCAGATGTCTGTATGTTGTAGTGATTGGTGATGAAGCAATCATACTACATAGACTACATCTAAGGAGGCAAATCAAAAATTCATATCATGGGGAAACATAGATTCAATATTCAAAGGAAGCCATAAATCCAAAATATTTATGTGCAATTCTCTAAGTTTAGGGGTTTTGCTCAATAACAATTCCATACAGTATCAACAAAAAAGAATTCATCCATAGGTAACCCCTGGGCATTTGAAAGACATGGCTTTAAAATGTAATCTCAAATGACTCTAAATTTAAAAATGTTTTCTTTCACTTTAATAAAGACATATGATGCTACTTTTTACCTTCAGGAAACACTACGCGTCATTCCTGACTGTCTAGAACATGCACTACTCATGCATAGATTGCCATCTTCTCCACAGAGTCACCAAGAAAAATGAAAGGTTGTTCAGAGGACATAATGCAATGAAAAAAAATGCCACAGAGTTCTTGTAAGGTAAAGGTCGGGAAAATTAAAATATGCTTACTTGCTTTCTTCTTATGCATTTATGGACATTGAAAAATACCAATATTTATATTAGGCAACAAGACATAGCCTTTACATAAATAGTTTATGAAGGAGTAAACATCTAAAGAAAACCTAAATTAAAAAATTCCCAATGCCACATAAATGTGGAAAACAGGTATCATATAGTAAAGGTTTTTGTAGAGAACATACGATGGCATATTTAGAGCATTTACAAGTCAAGTGATGTTTCATTTTGCAATAACACCAGATATTTTGATTAAACTCAAAATAAATGTTTTCTCAAAAGACACATTCTTCAAAAATCCCCTATCAGAGTAATTAAAGAATTGTGCAGATTACCTACCTATCTTTCCTCTATGGAAAACTAAACATTTTTTACATTGTTAGAATAAAGAAATGTCACCAATAAATTGCAAGTTGAACCTTTTTTTCTTTTCAGCTCTGACTTTCCTTAGGCCTTTTTACCTAACCTCTGGTACTTGGTAATTGCTGACCTTCATATTCTCTCTCTCTCTCTCTCTCTCTCTCTCTCTCTCTCTCTCTCTCTCTCTCTCTCTCTCTCTCTCTCTCTCTCTTCAAAATGCTCAGCATTAGTATGTTACATCTCCATGTTATTCTCATAGTCTCTGGCTCTGTCTTCTCAGTTTGTTTCTAGCATATTCTCTTGACATTAGCAATGCTATTTCCAGGTGAACTTCACTGTGACTGTTTTATTATTCAATACATCCATTTGTGTTTCCTTGCATATCACTCCACTTCAAGTGCCCCCTACTCTTGTTTTAAAAGATGCAACACTTGGATAAGTTTGAAGATATTCATAACATATCTCTTAATTCTACCTCAGTACCGTGAATTAACTCTTCTTTCTTGTGGATTTCTTTCTTTTGTCATCTGGTCTTTCTCTTTTAGGTTGCTGGTGATTCTTGAACCAGTCATTACTCATAGATGAATGGCAATGAATGAACGCTCGTGTTTCCAGGGTACCTCTGCACTCTTCTAGTAAAAAACTCCTCTAGGATGCTTTTGCTATGTTCATGATTTATTATCCATTCATTGGCCCTGACTCATTTTTTGTAATGTTTATTATTTATATATTACATTTCAATGTTGTTCTCATATTCATCATCTCTTTATCATTTGCTTTTTTCCAGCAAATTTTCCACCTTGAGTGGGAACTTTGGCCATAAGCCCTTTTGTAAGTAGAAGCATATGTTGAAATACATATGCACACACACACACACACACACACACACACACACACACACACAAACACACATCTCAGTATTGTGTTAGAAGAGCTGAGCTGAAGGTCATAGAACATATAGAGGTGAACATACCTAATTAAGCTGAACTTGAAGTTCTTTGAATTTTTTTAAGTTTAGGGAGATTTTACTAGATTACAGATAGAATTTGAGAGAATAAAGGAAGGCAAAGCTCTTGCCCAAGGAGGCAAGAAAGGGTTTGCAGAAATGGAAAAGACCCGAATTTTTATTTCTTTTACTTTGGTACAATAGATGAATTTCCTCGAGGAGAACTCCTTGTACCTCTGATGTTCCAAGCTAACATTCTCTCTCCTATTTTTTCACTCTACAATTTCAAAAGCTTCCTTAAAAATTTATTCACTATTGGTATCTCATTTTCTTATTCCAGAACTTTTATTATTTAACTTTTTTCCTAAAGTATCTTTTAGTTTATTTCAGTAGATTCCTAAATAGAAGGATGATAAGATCCTTGGGCTCAGGAATTCCTCATTCCAGAATTACTCAGAATTCTTATCACTTCCCTCTCTGTTATTCTGTATATGTTATCTATGACAGAGTTAAACTCAAAATGTCTCTATATTCTACCCTCTCCTTTTATTGTTATGGCTATCAACTTTGTCTAGAAAATAAAAGGTCACTGTTGCAGTCAGCTATACACTGCTGGGATGGATCTCCAAACCAGGCACAGTTTGCAGAGGAAGTATTTATTAAAGTCACAGATCCAGGGAAAGTTTAATAATGAAGAAAAAGGCTGGTCCCCTTTCACAGATCCAAGCAGAGAGAGACAACCAGTACCTCCAGCCAGCACACTCCAACTCCAACTAGCAAAACAGCAGAGCTGCCAGACTTCAGCTCTGACTGCTCTTTATATATGTATCACTGGAATTTTACATCCACCTTAGAAACACCCTTGGAGGCCAGGCCAAGGTGACACCTCCTCCATCTAGAAGGCTGAAGACAAATCTTTAATACACTTTTGAATCTATTGGGGGACAGTCACACACAAAGGGATAAATAATAACAGTAGTAATAAATAACCTGTTGCTGGGAAGATGGCTTAAGAGGGTAGAGGGCGTGCTAAACAAGCATGAAGACCTCAGTTCAGATCCCCAGCACCCACATAAAAGCAGGGTGTAGTGCTTATGCCTGCAATCACAACATCAGGGAGATAGAGAAAGGAGGATCCCTAAGCTTCCTGCTAGCTAGTCTAGCTGAATCTGTGGGCTTCATGTTCAGGGAGAAACTCACCCTTGTGGGGAGGCATTGAGGAAGACACCCAACATTAACCCCTAGCATCCACATACATGCATGCACATACATGAACATGTACATATTATACACAAGTAATAATAATGAACTTTTTAATTCTACTTCACAATACCCAGTAACATAAGCAGTAATTTGAAGCAGAAAAAAAATGGTACTCTAGTATTCTATACAAGATAATGTTCTCTTTAGCACAAAAAAGCAGCAGAGAGATAACCAAAGTATGCAGAACTCAAAACATCAAAACTCAAAGATAAAGAAATATGTCACCCAGACATCCTTCAAAAACACAGTTTAAAACTTCTTAAATATTTACTTCAAAAACTAAGCATTAGTCTCCATAGAATACATAAAGGTATTCATGAAAGGGAGTAATGATAATAATAAAAATAGAGACCCTAAGCAACCTAGACAGCACACCTACTTATGTGCATAAATGTACAGTCACATACATGGTGATATAACATAGATATACATACATATATTACACATACATGCAGCTACTCACACACTTGTGAATACCTAGAGAATGGAAAGATAGCAAGTGTGTGATGGAAAAAAATCATGAAGATAAAGGACAGAGACATTAAAATTACCAACAATGAAACCTTCAATGGAGGCAACACTTGAAGAGAGAAAATGCTCAACCAAGAAAGAGACAAGTCCACACAAAGGCATGAGTAACACTGAACTTGACTGATAAACAGTCATACAGACAAGTAAAGTCTTAAAGGATGCATACTAAGAGGTTAATAGTGGTGGAGTGTGAAGGGAGAAGCTATAGGTAATTACTATCTTTCTATATAAACTTATTTTTCACAATAAATTATACAGCTTTGACCATCAAGCATCGTAAAATATGGAGCTAGTTTTCAAAGAAGAGAACAATGGAACTCAAAGGCTGAAATAGACAAATGACAAATATGGAAATAATTAAATTCCTCAGATGCTTAGGTGTACAAATGTAATGAAAATTTCAATCATTCTTTTAAGGCCTAGAAGTTTGGGGATCTAGTTACTTAATAATGTATCTTAGTGTGGATAATAAGAAAAAAAAAAGCCTGTCTTCCAACTGTCTTTTAATTTATTCTATAAGACCCAGTATATGCCAACAAAGAAGTATATTTCTGATTTGGAATATCATTTCCATATGAAAATAGCGCATACATATTTGCATTTCATCTTTTCCTTAAATCTTGAACTTCAAAGCTTTGAAGTAATTTCAACACATCTAAGAAGGAACAAAGGTAATCACCAGCATGTCACCCAAAATCAGAAACAGAAGTAAGTTTTTCAGGGAGAAACGGAATTCTTGATCAGAATTATACAGTCTTTAAAAGTAGCTTCCAAGACAGATTTGAATGTAAGGAAACATTTGAAAGGTAGCACACAGGTTTTTGCTTTGCAATGATCATAAAATATATATACAGCATAAAATAAGTTGCCCTGTGTGCCCAAGAGTATTCACCAAACTATGATTTTAATTCTTTCCCTACACTGCAAGGAATTTATTATTCTGAAGAACACAACTAAAGATAATTATTTAGTATAAAAATCACTGGTATAAGTTTTATTTATGAGCTTAAAAATCAGTAACTTTTAACTCACAGAAACTGGAAGTCAATATTGCAGACTAAACTAATGATTTTCCACTTAAATAAATTTCTTATTGCAGATAAGTATAGCAGTGTGAATTAAATAATGATGATGAATGTTAGATCTTTCAACATCATACAAAAAATAATGCTTAGAGCATTAAAGATTAGGCTTTTTATTTCACCAAAACTTTTCATAAAGCTCCACTTAAAATCACAATAAACTAAATATATTAACTCTAAATACATGAGTAGAATATTTATGTGTCACTGCAAATTTATTGATTAATATTTTTTAAGAAACAAGAATAATTTTCTTAAAATGTATCATTCAAAGCATCAGTACTTGCTCAAAATTATTCAGTGATAATGCAATGCAGTCAGATAAAATTCTAATATCAAGCACCTATCATGGCTTTCCTGCCCAACTGGCAGTGATTCCTTAACTTTATAGACAAAATTCATTCTCTGATTTTTTTTTGCTGTTCCCATACCTGTTAATTGCTATGTGTAATAAAATATAGTATCAATAATCAAGTAATTATCAAATATTAAAATATGACTTTACAGTGTGCATAGAGAGCTATAAAAATATAGAAACAGTATCTCAAAGCATCACTATTGGCATCTGATTTAGTAAACTAAAATTATGGCCCAGGCAAGGCTTCTAAAATTTCCAAAGCACCTCGAAGATCCTATGCAGCAGGTTTATGAAAAGATTTTTGGAAGCCCTTCTAGGTCATTGCTCTGGCTGCACCAACTCATAAGAGCATATTGAAGTTTTCAGGGTGCTTCATGTAAATTACTTGACTTGATTTTGTCTCACTCCATCCAAGGATTTTCCTGTTGTCACTGCTTAGCATTTCCTGCTCTGTTGATTTCACACACACACACACTATCCTGACACAGTCTTCGACAATCTCCTGTGATGTCTTCTTGTATTCTGTCAACTCCACAAGGCAGAGATGTTGCCTCGGATCATGTTCCTAGTGCTTCCATTTCTCAGACAACCACTTTCTTCACCATCTCTTATGGACCTTCTCGAGACTTCCCAATTCTGGAACTCTCCATATGACCACGATGACATGATTCCACTACATCATGGCTATCGCTGATGCTCTCCACATGCCCTGGCTTAAATAGAATCAGTGGTCTTCTCTCGGGATGGAACTTTTCTACAACTCTTCTGAGCAGAAGCTTTTTTTCCCTTTGTTGTGCATTTTTGTTTGGTTTGCCTTTGTTATCCCTTTTAATTCTATTCTTTCTCTAATGGCGGTGTGGCATCCCATTGCATTCAAAGATCATGTCACAGTCCCCAATTCTCCCAATGTTCTCGTGCTGATCCAGAGTCTTCAGGTGCAGGTAGAACAAAACCAGTTCAAAATGCTTAAACTAAAACTTAAACAGGGTGTGGTGGTGCACACCTTTAATCCCAGCACTGGAGAGACAGAGGTAGGAGGATCATGTGAGTTCGACCATAGCAAATTCCAGGTCAGCCTGGATTTAGAGCAAAATCTTACCTCAAAAAACCAAACAAACAAAAAAACCCAGGACACACCACATCTCAGTTCATATATAGGCCATGGGAAGCAAAGCATTCTTACTAGTCTTACCTCCTCAATGACGTAAAAGACCGTCACAGTCCTGTCCCACCACTATCCTGAATGGAACCCTTTACACCAGTTGTGAGGTTTAAAATTTCCTGCTTTGTTCCTCCATTGAGACTATGCTGAATTCCTCAGTGGAATTCCCACATCAAGTCTGATTTCTTAGAGGGAAAAGGTAGAAGGTCTAATTAGAAAAGTATAGGATGAAGCCTTTCTCTTCTTTATATCTTTAGTTCTCAAAGAATGCTTAGGATAAAGTAGCACTCTATAATGGATTAATCACTGTATACTGATGATAAAATAAATTCCAAATATAAAAGCGAGACACTGACATCCCTTATCATGTCTCTGTCACTGGTGACTTGAATGGAAAATGTTTTTCTCTCTTTGCTTGCCAGGCCCATCAAGGCGGACAGATCCCACATTCTGCTGCCAAAGCTGCAGCTGGAAATGATACATGTCTGGCATCCAAAGCAGAATTTTGTCTTCCCAGTTCAAATATATAATTATACAGAAAGCTTAATTTTCAAAATAACATTTTCACAGTAATATTTTTGGCACCTTATATAAATGTTGCTTGTATGACCTAGTAACTTAAAATTATTTCTATGGTGGTAAAAGAATATGCTTTAAGTTAAGTTAAAAATCAAATCTATGAACAAATATTTCATAAATTAAAGACTTCCTTCTAAACATGTATATTTGCTCATGCTTATCAAATTCTCTTGGTGTATCAAAATGGTATTTATAATGTATGTTATTCTCAAGATGAATGCAATCCACTCCATAATAGCACATTCTTGCCTGGACTTTATGAACCATTATGGTATGCTACTTGAAGAAGTCAGAATCTATTTGAACAACATAGTACCATACATTTTTCTGCCAGTCACTGATATATATCCATAATTGATGCCTATTAGTTACCATATTAAGGATCATTAAAATGGCTTGCTGATGAATATTCCAAGAATGGTTGCCTAAACCATTTATTACTGTAAGAACTATTCTTGTGTGTATCAACCAGGGTACTCCAAACTACCAGAACAGATATGATATACATTCAAAGATTGCATTCAAAGATACCAGCACTGGGAAGGGAATGAAAATATAAAATTGGTATTGCTTAATACCAATTAATATGAAAAAAATATTTTAATGCAATTATAGAGCTTGCAAGCCCAAAATTCATAAAGCAGGACTGTAGGCAAAAAACTGAGGAAGAAATAGATACTGAGACAGAATTTCTTTTTGTTGAAGATATCCTAATTTCTCCTTTTAAGACCCTCCACTGACTGAATGAGGCCTACTCACACTCATCTCTTTTTGCTCGAAGTCAGTTGATAGTAGCTGTAAATTACATATACAATACAAAATTCATAGCAAGGCTTGATTGAATAACTGGGCACTAGGGCCTAGCCAAGGTGAACTGAAAACTAACCACCGTACAGTGGATAGCACATACATGAAGAATATTTTCAGTGTTCAGGATTTGGCCCTCAGAGTTACTTATTTTAACACATTGATGTTACCAGAAAAAAATTATTCTGTCTTAATTTCCTTCATAGTAATTTATATTTTACCCTTCTGCTTTTAGATTGAAAGCCTAATTTAAAATCATTCATTTTCAAGATGCATGTGGTGATACATCTCTGAAATTCTAGCATTTGAGAAAGGACACATTAGGATCAGGCCAGTCTAGGCTACATGAGACTCAAATTACAACAAACCTTCAGTTGTTAGGCTTAAGGACATTTTAATATTTGGTAAAAGGGGTGAAAGAGCGTCAGATTGTTAGGCTGCTGCTGGGGAGGAGGACAGAGACAGGAAGACAGAGAAGAGAGGCAAACAATGTCGACTAAGGAGGAGCAGAAAGAAGAGAAGAAGGGGAAGAAATTAGATCCTTCAGGAACAAAACAAGGATTTCAAGAGCTTTGAATTATAAATCATCTCTTGCTCATTAATATGCTTCCACATTTTGAGAGTAAATATATATACTTACAAAATTTTCAAGTAGGTACCACAAAGACCACAGTGGCTATTAAATTTCTCCTCTTATCCATAGTCATCAGTCATAGTTTAAAGCCACAAGCCAGAAACTGTCTTTCTTCACCACACCATATTCTAATGGATGGCAGTGATGTGAGTCACTAAGTAGGTGTCTGTGTGTGTGTGTGTGTGTGTGTGTGTGTGTGTGTGTGTGTGTGTGTGTGTGATAGAAATGACAAAGTAAGCCAGTTGTTTTCAGTCTTGTTTTCTCTTAAACCCTCACGTAGAAACAAAACCACGCCCTGTGTTTTCCAATGTACAAGAGAGAAACTGATACATGTACTGAAATCATCCAAATCTTTTTTGAATCAAATCAAGACTGAGTTTCATCCGGTTTCCATGTTTGATTCTAGATACGTTCATCTGGATAGGATGCATCCTCTGTGCCTCCTCCAGGCTTCCCTAATGAGAAATCAGAGGATAAACCTGGCTCGCTGTCTTCTTTCATTCTACAAGCGTAGAATGTGTTAGCAGTGTTAGCAGCCACTCTGTCGGGTGTCACGTGGAGGACAGATAAACATAATATGTCCAGACTCAAGAAACCTAAACCCTGGCTGGGCAGACATACAAATAAACATCAAAACTTTGCAAGGAAGAATGAAATAAAGGCTGTACATAAAGATATGAGTAAACTGCAGCCACCACACAGAAAAATAAAACCGCATTTAAAATGAAAAGGAAAAACTTGCAGTAGAAAGAATTTCACAACACCTTTAAGAAAATTCATGGAGACAGCAAAGCAGGTGACAGTCCCAGTAGGAGGCAATGGCAAACAAACACATATATTCAGGGAACAGTGGCCACTCCAGTGTGACTAGGAATATGTAGTAAGTAGGAGCCCTGAGGAGCCTCCCTTGATTCATGTAGTTCAGGGTCCAGAATTATCTCTGCATGCACCTGTCCCTTCCCTGAACTCCAATATTTCTAGAAGGCAGAGCACTTCACTTTCAATGTACCCCATATATCTCAGCATAGAGGTAAACCTTCTCATAGAGAGCAGAGTGATAGAGTTCTCAGAGACAACTTTGCTAAGAAATAACCACATAAGAGCAAGCAAAAATGCCCACAAAGGTTCAAGGCTAAATAGTGAAAATGACCTCAGAACTTCCCCTTAAAGCTCATCCTCTGAGATCCTCTGAGCATTTCTCTTCCCTGAGAAGTCAAATGAGCTTTCCACAGGCTCTACGAAGTTCAAGGCAGGAAGGCCAAATTGCCAGGACTGAAACATGGAAAAGATAGTTCTAGATTAAGTGCAAAGACAGCTTTCTGCTCCTGTAGTAAATATCTGAGATACATTAACTTAAGAAGAAATAAGGTTTATTTTGTCTCACAGTTGGGAAGTTTCCAGCCCATGGCCAGCTGCCTCACGGCTCTGGGCCTGTGGACAGGCAGTGAAAGCAAAGGTTAGAGGAAGCTGCTTGCTTCCTAGCAGCCAGGAAGAAAAGAAATCAGGGGCTCTCAATATCCTCTTCATGGGCACCCCGATGAAGTAAAATTCCACCCAGTGGGCTCCAACTCCTCAAGGTTCCACCTCTGCCAGTAGCATCTCAGGCCTGCAGCCAGGCCTTTATCGCACGAGTCTTTCAAAGACACTGATTGAAAACAGCAGATATTAACCAAGAAAAGTGAGTTTTAAGAAATAAAATGCTGCGGGGTGTGGTGACACATGCCTTTAATCCCAGCACTTGAGAGGCAGAGGTAGAAGGATTGTGGTGAGTTCGAGGCCACCCTGAGACTAGAGAGTAAATTCCAGGTCAGCCTGGGCTAGAGCGAGACCCTACCTCGAAAATCCAAAAAAATAAAATAAAATGCCACAAATTGGGTTCTAGATTCTGAAAAAAAAAATTCAACTCCCACCTTCCTTCTTGAATATCTTGGGTTGGCGAGCAAACCTGGCCTGTATATAAGCTTCAGTTCTATCTGACAGGAACCCTCAGCACAGGCTGCCCTCCCTGCTCCACCAACTGTAGAGAAATTCTGCTCCCTCCCAGAATCAATTTTCACCTTATTCTAGGACCATTCCCCAGGATGTCTCATAGGCAGCCATTTCTCACAACTTAGAAATATCTGAGAAAATGAAATCAGTTTATGGCTGGTGGATAAACGGTGAGCAGATGTGAACTGCTGTAAGACATGGTATGAATCTAAGGTAATATCCCACTGGAAAAATACATCATTGCACATTATTTTACCTTTTGCACTTATGAGATCCTAATCATGTTTTTTTAAAGCATATTTATTGTCAATCATTAAATACGTTGTATAAGCAAATCTTGTAGTGGTACCCCCATTTCCTTCCTCCCTGTCCCCAACCTACTGGGGGCCCTCCTCGGTGGGCATACTGGATCAGTCCATCCCCTCAAATTGCATTAACTGTTATTTAATAGGATAGCCCTTTAAAAAATAATTCTGTGGAACAAAAATAGAAATTTTTCTTCAAACAGTAAGCAAGGGACTGCTTTCTCTGCCCTCCCTGTGCCTGTTGTTAGGAGAAAATGAAGCCACGCCTCTTAGGAGCCTCCTTCATCCTATTGTTCCCTGGGTAATTTCACACCACAGTTTTAACACCATGGCTTTGACCCTGAAATGATTGCCATGACATTTTGTCAAGATGTCTTATTAGCGTCTACTCTCCAACCCCAGATAATAGCTTTTTTAATGCGCACCTCCTGTCTCTGATAATGGTAAAAATAAATAAGAAAAAAATGTTTTCGTCTTAGTCACTCTTAGCCTCCTTTCCCACTTCCGAAAGATGAAAGACCAGACAAGGCAATTTATACTGTTCCTTCCACTCTAACAGCCCATGATTTGAACACACACGAAGGGTTTCGGTTGGCAGCGCTATGAAGTGGAATGACCTTTCACCCTGCACACCCATTTAGAGATAACAATAGCTGTGGTTCAAAGTATGGATGAATGTGCTCTCTGGGACTTGTAGCTGGGATTCTGAGGGCTGACATCACTGTACAAGGGGGAATGAGCACCTGTAAGCAAACCGACCAGCTTTCATAGCAGTGAGCCAAGTTTGGAACAGGAGGGACTCTGATCTCTTCTATAAATGTTAAGCACTTCTTTAAAATCCCATTTAGCAAAAAGCAATAACCATAATAACATTCCTGAGAAATCTCATAAAGACAGAAAGCACAGGCAGCGCTTTGTCATTGCCTTCTATTATCATGTGAGGGATTTAACGAACTTTGAAGTTGACAGTAATGGTCTCATAACATAGATAAGACAGATCAAAATAACAAAGGTAAAACAAAATAAAAAATCTAGAGCATGTGCCAAGTATCTTAAAAGAGCAAACTTGCAACTAATTATTGGAGTTAATTATTCTGACATGTTGCTTATGAATATCAGTATGTATAAAATGATCACTAAATAGTTTTCAACTTGAGTATGGACCAATCACGTGAGATATTACTGTGAAGGTATGCTTCTTGCCATAACTTACTTATATTTACCTGGGGATTTTCTTTTAAATTAAAGAGAATTTCCTTCCAAATTCATCAAGAAGGCAGCCACCATTTTCTCTACTTTTATTGCCTCTTCCCTGGAATAACTATGATTTGATCTCACCTGGTCATTGCAATAGCCTCCTAATTACATATTTGGCTTTCTTGTTGGTCTCCCGAATCTTTTTGCCCCACAATAGCAACAGTTGTACTTTTGCAAATGTTAAACTAAGCCCAGTGTGATGGCACACACCAAACCTAATTATTGGAAATTCATGGAATGAAAGACCAAAAGAATTTAACAGTATCATACCAGAAAAGAAAATAAGGCTTTTAGTTGACTATAAATATGATAGTGCTATACACCCACTGGAAAATTTCTTGATAATACCCATGGTAATTTGGAGAAGATACTTATAGAAAGAGGGAAGAAATTGTCATTCCTTGATTATACTAATTAAAGTAGGGTAGCAGCCTATAAGAAGATCATTGACCTAAGGAGATTGATCAGTTGGCCAAGATAATTGATCAAGATAAAAATAAGCAGAATGTTGAGTGAGGAGACCTAGTTATATCACTCAAAATACATTGGTTAAGAAATCTGAGGAGGATATCCAGCTGACTGAGGATGGGGAAGGGGGGCAACGGGGAATTGGGGATAACAACTCATGGTTGGCCCACTAAACAATGTAACTCATTATGGACAATAAAGAAAAAAAATGAAAAAAAAAAAGAAATCTGAAATATTTACCCCAAAGAGAAAGTCCTATGAGATGGCTTTTGATTAGAGAGAGAGAGAGAGAGAGAGAAAAAAAATTGTGGCTACCTTCAATGATGTAAAGTGTTACTATATAAAACAGAATTTTTCTTCTATGTGGCCTGAGAATAAACTAAGATAAATTGGCAAACTGGCTTGTAGATGGACTCTAACAAAGAAAGAACTAGCTATTCAGCAGCCTAAAATTAATATAAGATGAAATATTTAAAGTCTGTCCATATTCCCAGTCTTCAACCCTCCACGTATACAACTGCATCCTCCTGCTCAGTCTCCACAGCAGGAGCCTGAGTTAACCATGTGATCATATGCAGAACTGTTCTGGGTTCCACTATCTAAAGTCCTGAAAACACACCCTGTGCTCTTGGGATGAGATCCTAGCTGCCTTATAACTGTACATTTTCAACCTCTTGTATCACACTCCCCTTTGTATATGCTGGACTTCAACAGTTCTCTTACCATCAGACTTGAACTCTTGAAAATGCTTCTATGCACAGCACAGTGACTTCCCTGAATGCCTGGGTAAGTGGTTCTTGTCCCTCAGTTCTCCCCTGTGACCTATGGCTAAAGTATCTTTATTCACAGACACTTTCTCTGATTACCTAAGCTAAAGTTACGCCTCTTCATTATGTAAACTTAAGGAAAGAACAAAATCAAGTAATTGTTTTAAAAATTAACTCTGAGTACCTAACTCCCCTGTTGAAAATCCTCCGATGACTTTTTAAGGTTGAGAAGATATTGCATATTAGTCATATTCCCATTGGATTATTCTCCTGTGCTCCTTCTCCACCGCCATCTCACGGAGGCTTTCCCTCGGCGGGGTTATAGGTACTTACTGTGCGAACATGAATGAACCACTCCGTCTCTGTGGCTGTCAAGAAGTCTTCTAAATGGTTATCCAATAGCTTTTGATCCCATTTAGAACAAGATGCTCTTCTCCATGGCAGACAGGCTTAGGCATCTGACCCCTAAAAACTTCATCCCTCACCATCTTCTGGACTCCCTGCTGGGGCTTGAGCACTTGATGCATGCTTCCAGGATTCCATCATTTTCATTTGCAGATTCCTGCATCTGGAACAAAGCTTTCCCATGTATTTTCATGAGTTGATCCCTTACTTCCAACAGAATCCCACTTGATTGTCATCTCCCGAGAAAGTTTTCCACACCACCACTCCAACCTACCCAGCACCTTGTTCTTTCCTAGTCGTCATCACCACCTAATTTCACACTAGACAATTTTGTTTGCAGACTGTTTATTTCCTCTAATAAAAATAAATACAACCTCCAGGAGAAAAAGATTTTGTCCTCGCCTTATTCGTTGTATGCCTCGCACTTAGACCAGTGTCACGATAATAGATGAAACTAATTAAATTTCCATGTAATGAATGAGAGAATCGCTCTGTTTTTCTATATACCATTCAGCACTATCTGAAATTAATCTCACTCATTTCCTGTGAGCTGTTTACTGTGTCTCTACTTTCTAGGTAGAATGTAAATTCTATGAGACCTGGACGTTTATTCATCGTTCTCTTCACTAGAATAGTACCTGGAAAGAAATCACAAAGTGAGAGATGACTATATGAAGCTAGATGTCATTGATTCTCAGAAACATGCCCCGACATCCCCATTTTCCTCAGATCAAGGATTTCTTACATGCTCTCACCGTAAGCACTGCACTTCCTTTGACATAGCCTTTGTGTCTTACTTGAGTGCTTGTTTTATTGCCTCTATTTCCTTCTAACCTATAGGTTCAGAGAACCCAGGAACTTCAACAGCCATATCCACAGTGCCTATTATCAGTGCTCAGCACAAATAAAGATGCAGATGATGAGGGATGAGTGCACTTATGTGATGGAGGGGCAGGAAGGGCAGCTGCAATGAGAGAAGGAAACACGAACACTTTTTCAGGCTTTAAGATGTTCTGCAGGATCATGTTTAGATGACCACTGAGGTCCCTGTGTTTTTCCAATGTAACACTGTAGCTGTAACAAATAGGCTTGCAAATGACGGCTCAAGGGGACCCTGAGGAACCAACTGGAATCCAAGGATACACTGGAGTGTTGTCAGAAATTTATGACAGGGCAAGGTTCACCAGCTACTGGGTCAGTTGTGAAAATAGTTCAAATATTCTGTCTAAAGGCCCTAAGGAAAATTCTTTTCTTTTCCTCTCTGGTTTATAGTTTTCATAGTTCTGTTAAATACATACATATATATATATATATATATATGTACATATATATATAAAATCTACATATATGTGTGTGTATGTAGAGAGAGATATGTGTATGTATATGTATACTGTTCATAATATATATATGTTTGAGAGTCATTTATAATTACTTTATCATGATTCTGTTCAAAAAACATAAAAATTCATTTTTAATTTCTTAGCAACACAAATATATATTATTTTAATTTAAAATTAATTTAAAATATTAATATATGTATAATTGATGCAAATAATCTACATTATCAAGATGTAATTTTAAAATTTGAGGACATCTATGAAAAGTACAAAGACAAAATAAAATTACATTTTAAATACTAGAAGTTGAACTTTTTTGAGGCTACTTTTTACTAAGGAGAAAGTTTCAGTGCATTCATTAATGAACATGTGTGTGAGTGAGTGTGTATGTGTGTGTGTGTGTGTGTGTGTGTGTGTGCTAGGATTACACTAAGGCCTCACAGATTTCAAATATATGCTCTGCCTCAAAACCACACCCCCATCACTGAAAGCTACTGCATTTACCTTAGACAGTTGTTAGAATCACTGAAGTAAGTAATTGTGACCAGAAACTTGAGGGAAACATGCAAAATCCCAGTCCTGAGTCTGGAGAAAGTTCCTTAAGTCATGATCAGAGTACACCATAGAGAAAAAATAAGTGCCCATGTGAGGGAGAGGCTTGTACCATTGACAGGATTGTGTACAATCTCTGTCCTAAGGATTTCCAATCAACTCATAGTCATGGAGACTAACACATACATTGAATTGTCTCTCATGCCTAAAACAAGAAGACACCATGGAAACTGACTGGACCCATATGTCAAATTTATTACCAAATGTCACTAGAAAGGAAAGCAATTACTTTGTCTTCCTGTGTCATCTGAGAAAGAATTATAATTTTTGACCACTGGAGACTATAAATGAAATATGACAGCTCAAAAGTTCCTAAGCCCAGTTTGTGTTGGGTCCATGTAGTTTAATCATTAATAAGCAAAACTATACTTCACTAATTTTCCATAGAGTCACTCAATTTTTTCCTAAGATTGAATTTAGGAAGACCTGATAAGATAGCTGGCTACGCGTTAGCCAAGAAGACTAGAGAGACTTGGATGACTCTCAGATTGGTTTGGGAAAGTAGTGAAGAGAGTTATTCCTTCCTTTGAAGGAAAATCCTTCAATATAAAATTTTAGCAGGTGATAAGGATTATGATATGGGATGTGGGAAGAGTTAGAATTAAGATAATCCCCAGTAAAAATCTCAATGCACCCCAAGTTCCAAGACTATCCGAGCTCTTGTCTATAAAGTTAAAGAATTAAAATCATAGACAACAAGATAGTAAGGTATAGTGGGAAACTTTATTATTTAAGGAAACATGGTGAGTTACAGAGTTCTCCAGCCACCAGTGTGGGGAGAACATGTGTCAGAGAGTTTAATAGAACTTATATTATTTAGCTAAATAAGCATAAACAGAAAAGATGAGCTCCCATCATGAGAAGGAGAGGTTCATGAGGGAAAATGTCTGGAGCCTTCCTAAGGCCTGGATCAGCAGTGTCTCTACTCCAATACCATGTGGGGGAAGAGAGCAGACTCCTCTAGGGAAGTGAATTTAAGTTCTCCCCAGGTGAGTCAGAGAGACAGTTGATTGGTTCATATTTGACCAATCAGTTTTAGCACCTAGGTTGTAGCTCTAACTAGATACCTCCCACTCAAGGGGAGGGGTGTTCCCTACAGGCGCCTGGCCCTGTCACAATCCCCCCTCTGAAGAAATAACCCTAACTGTTGTTAGGGTACTGGGGTGTGGAATTTGGGGAGGGAAGCATTAGAGAGTACATACATGTTTAAGAAAATAAAAGCACCAGAAGAAGTACATATATGTTTAAGAAACAAGAATTAATAATATCCATTTTTGAACTTATTAAGAGGCAAAGCAAGCTTAATAGAGGCAAGCTCTGACTGGGGAGGGGTTAAGGAGGAACTTGGCAACCTTCTGTGGGGTCTCACTCCTAAACTCTCACACTGGTATCTCCAGAGGTCGACCAGGAGTCCTCCACAGCAAGCCAAGATTCCTTTATTAAGAATCAGCCTCCAAATTTGAAAATTAGTGGTGACAAGTGAGAATGACGTAGCTGTTTCTTCATACCCACAGGACTTATACATCCTATGACATTGTAAGAACAGCCTTTGTCTTTCACTTAGCACATAAAAAAGTGTTTTCCACACACATCCCTTTATTTCTTTATCCAACGAAAAAGAACTGATCATGAAGGAGATTACAAAGAATTCGGGTTTATTCTTTAAAAAATGAGCCATAGCCCTGCCCCAAGCTTTTCAAGAAATGACAGCAATGAACTCAAACAGATCTATTTTGCACCAGCCATAGAGGACCCATGTACCTCCCAACAGAAGGGTTGGGTGAAGGGAACCCTGAACTGTCAACTAAGTTGTGGTAATAAAGTAGGTGGGGGGGGGGGGCTTGGGAAATGAGCAGATGCTGGTGCCATGGACTAAGTTTCCCTACTGAATCTATAAATAAAGAAGGGGTCAGAGTGAGTGAAACTAAACAGCAATTATTAACATGAGAAATTTGCCACAATCCCAACTAAGGATGTACTTCTCCAGGTCTCCCACTGAAGGAAAAGAGATGGAATCTAAATAGTTCACACAATTAGAAAGTACAAGGATGGGTCAACTTCAAACGCTGTGGGACTTCAAGACTCCAGATGCTGGTGGCATCTTTGCTCCTCTCTCTGCCTCCCTCTTTCTCTTCAGTAAGGTCATTGTGTAGCCAGCCTACAGCACCTACCCAGGAAACTGCATGTTAACAATTTCACACTGCATGATCCTTACAGCTTGTGAATACAAAGATTTACCCAATTTTCCTAAAGGCCTCTGGCCCCACTCCATGTCCTGGACTCATTCACTTTGGCCAGGGTCAGTTCTGTCCCCTCTTCCCAACCACCAAGATGACTCTATAGGATGGTAAGCCCCCCACCCCAGCTG
>PVHP010009546.1:0-50089 GCA_004024765.1 Zapus hudsonius
AGAAGTTGGGGAAGACTTGGGGGTGGGTCTGAGCTGCTGGAAACCCCAGGTGGGACAGGGTGGGGTCCCTCCCCTGCAGAGAACAAACAGCTGTGGCACCTGGAAGGAAGCAGGATGCAGGGCCTGTCCCAGGTGAGGGTGCTTGCTGGGGGTCTCTCTGGATGTCTTCCATCACCTTGGTACTCTTTGTGCCCCCCCCCCATTCTGTGGCCAGAGTCCCCTCCCCCAACCCTAAACACCCTCAGCTCGCAACCATCATCAGGACACTGCTGTGTCAGGCCTGGGGCGGCCTCCCCTCTCGGCAGGTTGGATTTTGTTTTAGTAGACAGGGTGCCACGTGGCTGAAGGGAAGCTCTTCAAACTACAGAAGCCTTCCCTGACCCGTTGCTTTGCCAAGAGAACAGAAGTCACAATGCCACCCTCTTCCATGTCAGTCCTCACTGTGTGTGCCGTGCTGGACACACGGCAGGGCTGGGACAGAGTGGTGACCGAGAGCTATGGTACCCTGACGGCACACAGGACTTGACAAAGGAGGCAGTTTCTTTACCCTTTTGGTCATTGGGCACCAGAAGGTCCAGGGCTGACTTGTTAGGGGTGTGAATATGAGGGACGTGAACCTGAAATGTCCCTTAGAGGGTCCTTTTGTGAAATGCTGTTGCCCAGTGGCTGGTTTGGAGGTAGGCCTTTGGTTATAACCCTGGCACTGGTCCGCTGGCAGGTGCCACAGGTGGACAGGCGCTGCCATGCCCCTCCCACTAGGATGGACTCAAAAACCCCTGAAACCATCAGCCAAAATAAGTATTTCTCCCTTGCTTCTGGAAGGTTCTATGCTCCCAGCGACGCATAGCGATACTTCCAAAGATCCCCGTACCTTGAGGTTTCAGGCCGCCCACCTGCAAAACCCAGAGACAAAAAGTATGTCTCCCAGAGCCCCTGTGAGGCCATACAGGTGACAGGAGGCTCCAGGGCTCAACAGAACACACACACAAATGGACATTTTTTTTTGGTGTGTGTTAATTTAATCATACAAATATTCATTTACACAGTAAGGAAAACCTCCTCATCTTCACCTCCTCTTAGGCACCATGAGGCCCCACCAGACACCCACCACTGTCCAGGTGGGAGGGGCAAGACCGCCCCCACATTCACCCAGGGGAACAAGGGAAACAGGGTGGGGGACACACTAGCCTGCACGCTGGAGTCTGGCAACCCTACTGTCCTCTCTGGCCAGGATGCAGGCTGTCTCGGTGAGTTCTCTCCAGACTGAAAGCACCTTTGATGGGCTTCTGGTGACAGTCACTCATTACTGGGGGCAAGAAGGCTGTTTCTTGTAGAAAGTGCCCCAAACTCAACTGTCCCCGTAACAAAAAAAAGAACAAAAGGCATGCACACGTGCACACACACACACACACCTCACTCCATGCACACGGGGCCTGCCCACCTCCAGCTCCCCAAATGGGCTCAGGCCCATCACCCCAAGTTTAGTGCCTGTTTCACCTCTTGGGTGCCAGAGCCGGTAGTCCTACCCAGAGGTGATCTGCCATGTATGAGGATTCTAAGAGGGGCAGGGACTGCTGGGACCAAGGGGTACCTCACTAGGCAGGGGACAGGGTTCTAGGCATTTCTCAGAACCCACGTGAGGGGGGCGAATGAGCAGGAGATTCCCTCCTCAGGCCTGAGCCTTGCACCTGCGCTGGCCTTCTGTAAAGAGCTCACCGTTCCAAGCATGCGCAGACCCTGCTTATTCTTTAAGGAAGCCAAGGTGCCAGAGGCTTCTAACTTGCCAGGTGAGGTTGTCTACATATGTGTGTGTGTGTGTGTATGTGGGCAGGATGGCTACTGCTGGGCATGCGTGCACTCCAGGCTGGCAGTGTCCTAGAACTGCACCAAGGGCAGTGGCAGTCTGACCCTCAGACAAAATGTCCTCAGAGCCTCATGGTGTGGGTGCCCACCGGGGACCGCCCTTGTCACAAGCGTGCACGGGAAGCAGGGGCTCCTGAGAAGGCTGTCTAACTCCAGCCCCAGCTGCCCAGCCCTTCTGCATAGGGGGGGGGCACCACCCGTCCCCCAGCTTAGCAAATCTTAGTCCCCATTGGCTTGTTGTTTTGGGAAGTGGAGAGGTGGGGGGATTTCATTCACACTCTTCTCCCACAGTCGAGTTTAAAATCAGCAGTCTCAGAAGAGGAGGAGGAGGAACAAACACCACACAGTTTTCGGAACTCAGACATCCAGACAAAAGGCAGGCAGACCCTCACCCACACCAAGGCTACAGGACCTCTTGCAGCCACTCATGCCCTGGTCTGCCTGCTTTGCTCCCACCTCCCCGAGCAGAGCTCACGGGGACTGTGGGAGCAGGCAGGAGATCCTGCACATGCCCAGCTCTCAAGCCAACTGTGACTCAGGGAAGGAGGGGTTTGCATATTCTTGTATCTTTGGCAGACAGCTGTTCTAGCCTGGTTGAAGCTTCCCATGGAGGCATCCACATCTCAGCCCACTTGGAGTCCACGGGATACCAGTGGGCACCTGCCCAGGGAGCCAAGAGCCACAGCTCCTCTGGGCAACAACTTGCCTAACCCCACTGGGGGAGGTCCATCTGACCATGGCCTCCCAGGTCAAGTAGTCAGGTGGCCCCACCCTCAATCGCCCACCTGGGGCTGTAATTTCTCAATAAGCTCAGCCTCAGCTGACAGGCTGTGAGAACACCACCAAGAACAAGTGGAGGGGACACCGGGAGGGGAGTTGTGTGACAAGAGAGAAGCTCCCCAATGTGTGAGTGCACTTGGAACCCAGCCCACAGGAATTGTTCCCAGAGCAAGAGAGAGCCACTGCACAGGACCAAGGGCGCGCGGGTGTGAAGGCCACCCCTTGGCCAAGAGCGCAGGAGAAAGCGATCTGGACTGTCACAATGTGCGCAGGACACCTCACAAACTCCCACGTCACCTCTGCTAGTCACACAGGGAAGTTTGGTCTTCAGAGAGGTTCGGATGCTAGGAAGCCCTAGCTGACAATACAAACGACAGAGGTGTAAATCAACACGGGATTACAGAGGAGGAAGGGTGCCATTGAAAACAAATGGAGCCAGATGCCGGGGTCACGTGGCGGCCCCACAGTCTTTCCAAGCTCGCCACGCCAGCCTTCAACCTGAATGGTTTCCAGAGCAAGCACTGCTTCACAGAGTATGTCATCCCTTATTTAAAAATAAAAGTGAGGCAGAGGGGAGAGAAAATTAACGTGTGCTCAAAACTACAACCTCTCTGTAGGCAAAATAATATTTGTTTAAAAAGATGGCTTGTTTTCCCCCATTTTCAACTTCCTTCCCTTCCCGAGTGACCTAGGAACCTGTTACAGATGGACACGGTCATCAAAGCCAAGGTGGCCGCGTGGGTTCTTCTCGGGAGCCTCGACACCACTCCTGCCACCCAGCACTCACACACGCACACTGAGTTTACTCAAAACTAGTCTGTTCTGTTCTGCGGCTTCTTTTCTTCCGGAGGGGTCGCAGCCAGGGGTCTGCAGTCCAGAGGAACCCCACGTGCCCTCCCCCCAGCCAAGCCTTCTGTCCTTTGTTAACGTCTCTTCTTGCGGACACCCGTTTAAGACTGGCCGAAGGGGTACGGCCCGTGGAGCCCCTGGAAGAGAGTTGAAGACAGTTAGTGACGGAGACTCGGTGTCACCTTGAAAAACCAATGACGGGTCACAACCTAGTGCTCCCGGTCAGGGACCATGCTGTCAGCCCCAGGAAGGGGAGACTCCAAGAGGATGCCGCTCAAGGCACCGGCTTGCAAGGATGCTGTCCGTTTTGTAACCGGTCGTTCAATCTTCCTCCAGCCGGGCTTCAAAGCTTTTCTGACAACCGCAGATTTTTATGCCTCACCACTGAGCATGGTCACACGCACTTCCTGCCACAGCTGGCCCAGACATGGACACCACCGATGGGGCAGACACGGTGAGTGCCCACCTAACACCTAGGCACTGAGCACAGTGCTACCACCTGCCCTCCACTCTGTCCTGAGGGAGGTGACCAGCCACTGCAAATGAACTCCAGATACAAGTGCCACTTTGTGTATCTGGCTTTACATGGGTACTGGGGAATCGAACCCAGGTCCCTAGGCTTTGTAGGTAAGTTCCTTAACCACCGAGCCATTCCTCCAGACCCCATCCCTATATATATATATTTGGTTTTTTGAGGTAGGGTCTCACTCTAGCTCAGGGTGACCTGGAATTCACAATGTAATCTCAGGGTGGCCTTGAACTCATGGTGATCCTCCGACCTCTGCCTCCTGAGTGCTGGGATTAAAGGCGTGCGACACCACACCCAGCCCCATCCCTATATTCTTTTTTTTTGGTTTTTCGAGGTAGGGTCTCGCTCTAGCCCAGGCTGACCTGGAATTCACTCTGTAGTCTCAGGCTGGCCTTGAACTCACTATGATCCTCCAACCCCAGCCTCCTCGGTGCTGGGACCATAGGCGTGTGCCAACACACCCGAATCCAATGGTTTTTTCCTGAGAGTTTCGAAGTCCCCCTGTGGAACACTGAGTCACTCCTGGCCTGGGGTCCGACACCTCTAATACCTTAGATTTATTCCTAAAATTAAAGTGTCAAAATAACAGTTCCTGGGCTGGAGAGATGGCTCAGTGGTTAAGGCACTTGCCTCTAGTGCCTAAGGCCCCGGGTTCAATTCCCCAGTTCTCTCTCTCTCTCTCTCTCTGCTTGAAAATGAATAAATAAAATGTTAAAAAAAATAACAGTTCCACACAAAGTATTGCAATATGTAATAAGAAATGCTCCGGTCTTTCTAGACTTTGGTGTATGTGTGTATATATCATGAGCTATCTCATGTCTGAACAGGAGATACACCGTAGACACACAGCTTGAAGGGAACTGTGCGGCAGCTGAACAGTTTTGTGCGTGAAGCAAAGTTTTATGATGTGGACTTTTCCACTGGTGGTGGTATTCACAAAGTTTCAAATTTTGGAACATTTTGCATTTCTGGATTAGGGATGCTTGAACCTATACTAAACAACCTTAGTCCGTTTTGCCTCAACCGTCTCTTTCTTTACGCTCCCACTTTCACAGTGCACAGAACCGGATGGAACCGGTGAGCCAGTCCTGGTTCTAAGTCTTGTGGGGCAGGGCTGGGCGCTGGGGAGGCCAAGATTCCTTGAAAAAGATGTCTCACCAAGAGCTTGTGGGATTAACACTGTCTACATGAAACTTGTTTAGATAAACCACCACAACACAGAAGTTTTCACACGCCTGTCTTTATTATTTTGCTTTTATTTATGATGTGGTTTAAATAAACAGGAAGGCTCACAAAGGCTAGAGCAGCCCAGCTGGAGTAATGCACTCCCCCGCACTGATGGTAGCTCAGGAACCCTGGGAGGCCCTCTCTCTTCCCCTCCTGGGAGTCCTGGGAGTGCTCCACCTGCCCAGTGCTCCTTCTGTGCCACTTAATGTGCACTGAATGCAGACACCCAGCAGTGAATTCTGTCCGGATCGTGGACTGCAAACATGGTGAGTTGTGCCCTGTTCCCTGAACAGGCCTTGCCAGCCAAGACCAGAGACTGACTAGGACTGAACAAATCCATCAGTGACTCTCATTAACTAGAAATGAAAGTAACCCAAAGGATGACCAGCGCCACGTTAGCACGAAGGGAATGCTGCTGCGAGGGAACGCAACATCACTGCGCAGGTCACTTTTATGTGAGAGTCCCCAAAATTCAAAGATATAAACAGGCTAAGACCAGGAAAAACCTACTCTTAGGCATGGGAACTGACGTCAGGGCAGGTTGGTTGACAAAAACAACCTTAATTCAGTTACAGGTATATTCAGTATCTTTTAAGCCATGGGTTTTTGTTTTGTTTTTGTGGTAGAGTCTCTCGCTGGCCTCGAACTCAGTGTTCTCCTACCTCTGCCTCCTGAGTGCTGGGATTAAAGGTGTGCGCCACCTCGCCCAGCCTTGTCTTACACTTACTTCTGTAAAGGTGGTGTTCCTGTGAGTCCTAAGTCCTTTTGTAGTCCATCCTTCCTCTCCCTAGCACCCACACTGAATCTCCACCCTTGCTTCCCTCTTCAACCCACCCAAGCTCAGTGACCAAAGGCTCCCATGACCTTCCCCTTCCCCTGCTCTAATAAAGACAACAAAAATGCCACAGAAAGCACTCAGAAGCTAAGGTAGGAGGATGGCTGTGAGTTTGAGGCCACCTGGGGATACAGAGTGAGTTACAGGTCAGTCTGCGCTAGAGTGAGATCCTGCCACGAAGAATGGAGCCCCGGCGTAACTGGTTCAGATGCAGGAGCCTCCGAGCCTGACTCCCTTTCAGTGAAGACTTCAGAAAAGTGATTTCTATGTGCTATTTGAACTGCCGCTCTAAAACCCACACGTAATAGCAAGTGTGCTGGAACCCAGATGGGATGCCGGCGAACAGAACTCCCTCGTGCTTGTCTCCTACGAGGGCAAGGAGAGTCCTCAAAAGGAAGAAAAACATCAGCTCCCCAGGGGAGGCCACCCATGCGGCCCCACCTCTCGGTTTCCATTCCAGTGCCTGCACCCTGTCAGCCATCTCCTCCTCACAATGGTTGGCTGATTGAGAGAAGAAAAGGTCGCCTTGGTCCCAGTCAACCATACTGATTTAACTGGGCATTCCCACACATAAATGACCTGTCAGCCCCGTGTTTCCTCTCACAGAAGCTCAGAGAGCTTCCTTGGAGCCTGCCTCCCTCATCATAACCAGGCTGGCAGGCACCGGCCGCGGCCCTCTGCAAGGCTTCTTTTTTCCAATTCACCTCAAACTCTTCCAAGATGCCATTTTTTTTCCAAATCCCAAACACCAGGAGCACTTAAAAAGTCAGCAAGGTCACGCTATGCTCCCAGCACTCAGGAGAGAGGCAGAGGCAGAAAAACCAACCACTAAGTTCAAGGCCAGTCTGGACTCAACAGCCGCTCCATCCCAGTACCTGGAAGGCCAAGGCAGAAGAATCGGGCTAGCATGGGCTACCTCAAGAAACAAACACAAAATCAACCTCAAAAGCTACACTCTTGGAATTGGAGAGGTGGCTCAGCGGTTAAAGCATTTGCTTGCAAAGCCTAATGACCTGGGTTCGATTCCCTAGTACCCATGTAACGCTGGATGCACAGACTGGCACATGCATCTGAGGTTCATTTGCAGTAGCTAGAGGCCCTGGAGTACCCATTCTCTCCCCCACCCCTCTTCTTGCAAATAAATTTAAATACTTTTTTAAAAAAGCTACACCCTCTTCACTAGCTCTCAGGCCCAGTAATGGCTAGTCACAGCCATGTGATTGGCTAAATTCTTGGGAGAAGGGATTAGCATAGGCTGAACCCTCAGGAGGCTCACAGCTGACTGAACAGCAAAGTCACCTGTGTGAAGACAGTTCTAAGAAGCCCAAGTCCCTTCAAGGAAGCAGGGAAATGGTCACAACTCTGGAAAGGGTTCCATCTTAAACTGAATTCCAAGTAAGTCTCCGTCTTTCACCAGAGCAAGGTACAACTAAGAGTTCTTTCTCCCATTTTTACCATCCCTGTTAGAATGTAGTTATGGCAGAGTTAACTGAGAACAAGGACTTTGAAAACTGTTTTCCTCTCACTGTAAATTAGTGAGAGGCAGGGTCTCACTTGCATTTAGCCTCCTGAGTGCTGGGATTAAAGGCCTGCACCACCATGCCCTGCTTAAATTCTCACTTTTGAATGACATTTTTATCTGTTTAGATCTACTTTGAGAACTTTTTTTTTTTTTTTTTTTTTTTGGTTTTTCGAGGTAGGGTCTCGCTCTAACCCAGGCTGACCTGGAATTCACTCTGTAGTCTCAGGCTGGCCTCGAACTCATGGCGATCCTCCTACCTCTGCCTCCCAAGTGCTGGGATTAAAGGCGTGCACCACCACGCCCGGCTTACTTTGAGAACTTCTATCAGAAATTAAAATGCTGGATTCAGAGTGTAGGAGAATGAGTGCTTATAATCAAAATGAACCATGCTGACAATTCTGTCTCTGCTGCAGGTCTGCCCCCACATCAGAACAGTCAAAAACAAAGCCCAGAGCCCATGGCAAGTGAAACGAAGCTGGACGCCTCCTCAGAAGCTGTTGAGGATTTAAAAGGGAGCGTTCCTGGACACGCACTTCTTATTCTCAGTATGACACCAATGTTACCAACAAAAGACATTTTCTAAGGCCTATAGTGTTTGCTTACTTTATTTTTAAAATGCACACATGGTCCGTGCCAACGCAAACACCAGCAGAGCAGGGAGGCTTTACTGGCTCTTCTGGGTTTCCAAAAGATAGACTTGTCATACTAACATCGAGCCTCTTCTGGGACAGAATGTGCTGATGAGCGCCAGGGCTCCCTTGCTCCTCGGCACTTCTTCCTCCTGGGTCACAAGTCCTGAGGCTGCTGCAGGTGAGCCAGGTGTCCATAGCCTGACACAAGTGTACAGACTACCTGCAGAGAACAGCCCACCAGGTTTGCTTGCCAGTGTATTTCACCAGTGGGATCTAGAACATTGGCCTCAAGTTGGGACCCAGCCCATGGTCACCTTTAGTCTGCTGTTTGTAACTACAGCACTGTTCTGTGTAACTGTCAAAGTCACAATGAAGGGAGCTGAGGAGAAAGGCCAGCTGTGGTGGTGACTATCTAGATCCCAGCGACGTGGGAGGCTGAGCAGGAGCACTGTTTGAACACAGGAGTTCAGGGGACAGATCCAGTAAATAATCTGCAGTCCCAATTATGTAGGAGGCTGAATGAACTAGACCCAGTCTCAAAAACAAATAAAACCAGCTGGGCATGGTGGCACACACCTTTAATCCCAGCACTGGGGAGGCAGAGGTTGGGAGGTTTGCTGTGAATTTGAGGCCAGCCTGAGATTGATTACACAGTGAATTAATTCCAGGTCAGCCTGGGCTAGAGTGAGACCCTACCCTACCTCAAAAAACAAAACAAAACAAAACAACAACAACAATAAAAAAACCCAATAACAGTAAGAATAGTAGAGGCAGAAAAGGATCACTGTCAGCCTGGGCTAGAGTGAGACCCTACCTGGAAAACAAAACAACCATGAATGCAGTGGGCTGGGGCTCAGTGGAGGAGTGTGTCCAGGCCCTGGATTCAGTGTCAAACAAGGACAAACAGTGCAGCAGCAGGGATGCGCAGGCAGAGACAGGTACTACTCCGTCTCTGGGTCTTTCATCGGCATCTCCAGGGAGATTCCATTAGTCTGGGGAGGGAACTCAAGAGGGTGCAGAGCAGGAAAGCTGCTAAACCCCAAACAACCCTGTCTCCTCCCTCACAATATGGTCCAAAATGTCAACGGCTGCGGTGAGACACCCATGTGACACCCACCCGGATTCGAAGTTTCCCTCCACCTGCACTTCCACTCGAGTGCTTACAGAAATCTCTAGCATGCCTCAGCAGCTCCTGGAGGATCCTGTCCTGCCTCAGTCACAGCCTCCTCATCTGACATCACTAGCAGCCTATTGGCCAATCCTGCCAGTCAGCTGCAAAGCGGGAGCAGATGGAGACACCTCTGCTTCCTCTCCACCAGCCTGGCTGCTGCAGTAGCTAGCCTCTCCTCCTACTTTGCCCTGCATGGTTCATGCAGGAGCCAAAACAATTTTTACAGTACTAAATCAGACCACATTGCTCTCAGCTCACAATCTTTTAGTGGCTTGTTTCCCCATCAGAACAAAAGCTCAAAGCCTTTGTGACCTGTTTTCAGGCTTCTGACTTCAGCTTCTACTCTCCCCCCTCATTCTCCTGCAGGGAAGGGCAATCTTGCTATTCCATGAACCCACCAGACAAACTTCTACCTCAGAGCCTGTACTGGCTATCCCCTTACCTAAAATATTCTTTTTCCAGACAGCCTTTGCCAGCCACTGAGATTTGACAGCCATTCTAGAAAAATAAAACCGCAGATCTTTTATCTTTTGGACACAACTGAAGAATGGGTGTTTTTTGTTGTTTGTTTGTTTGTTTTTTGGTAACTTCAAGAGCTGTCCCAATTGTTAATGGAAATTTTAACACCAATAAAACCTGGACCCAAGTGACTATGGAGGTTTCTTGGGAATCTCTTCACTGCCTAGAAGACAGAAAGCTTGTGGGAAGAAGGAATTTAGTAGTGAAGAAATGACAGAGTGTTCGGTCAGCAACTGCCTGGACCCGTATGCTATAGAAGTCCACAACTGTTGACTCATGGGATCAAGGGCAGCTTGACAAGCAGTGTGGTGTCTGGGAGAGCAGAGAGGTTGGGAGTCTACACACCTGCTCAGTTTCACTTTGGCCTCTCTGCTTTCTAGCTGTATGACCTTGAGCCAAGTCACCTCAAGGCTCAGCAACTGAAAGGGAGGAATAGCCATAGTCCTGGGTCGGGTGCAGTGGCTGGAAGTACACACCCAGCACAGCAGAGGCAGAGGGACAAACCAAACCAAGCCAGTGAGGTTAGGGAGAAAAGTGCTTAGATCCTCAGCACCTAAAACACCCACACCCCAGTGCCCATACCATAGAACTGCTGTGTAGAACAGATGAAGTGTGAGAAGCGCCGAACTTGCCACCTGTCTCTGAGCAGCAAACGCGGGGAGCTGTCATGAGCCTCACAGAACTACTTGGTTACTAAAGCTCTGTACAACAGGAAGGTGCCATGCCAATGGTGCCCTCCAACATCATTTGCTCAGCTAAAGCCACCAACTACCTTCTGGTCAAAATCAGAGCCCTGGGAACCAGTCACTAGCTCGCAAGAAAGAGAACTATCGCCTGATTTTAATACGGTGACCCCTCTGCACACCTGTGTATGTGTTCTGCATGACTCTCACAAGGTCCAGACAGTCGGTGCTCAGATGCACTGAGCCAACAGAGTGCACCCCTCTCTGTGCTGACTGCTGCAACTCAGAGGCCTGGGGGCTGGCATGGTCAAAGGGTTAATTAAAAGGGCCTCACCTCACCAGAGCTTGCCTCACTCTGCACCTGGAACACATCAGCCACAACCAAGGTGACAGGAGGCTAGCCAATGTCTAACAAAAGCAAGGGGCCAGATTTATGACGGAGAGCAGGTCGGCATGGACTTACTTTGCTGACTCCCTCTGCCAGCCCTCTGGGTTGTGGGATACGGCTGGGCAGGTGCTCCCACCCACGACTTCCCACAGTGATGGAGCACCATGAGCCTGGGGGAAGGGCTCAGGGTGCTCAGTTCCTGCCCCTGACACACATGCTCTTCTATGGAGTTGCCCCTCCCCATGAGTCCTACCAACTTCATCAGGTCAAGCTCTTCCTGCGGAGGGGCAGCAGGAAGCTGAGGCCATGGACTCCCAAGAGCATCGTATTCTTTCCCAGTCTTGACATGACGGCAGGAGAGGCGTTTCCAAGCATTAAATACAGCTTTAGTCTAGGGGCTGGGGCTGTAGCTCAGTTGGTAAGGGTATGGTGGCTCTTGTTTTTAATCCCAGTGCTTAAGAGGCCAAGATGGGAGAATCACAGTGAGTTCAAGGTCAGCCTGGGCCACAGAGTGTTTCCCAGTCAACCAAGGCTAGGGTGAGACTGCCCTAAAAAAAAAAAAATGAGAAGCTTGCCTAGCATGCACAAGGCCTAGGTTCAATACCAAGCACTGGGAGGTGAAGGACCAGAAGTTCAAAGTCATCCTCAGCTACAAAGCTTGAGGCCCAACCTGTGCTACATGAGACCCCGCCTCAAAAACAAACAAAAAATCCCTAACGTTGATTCTAATCAATCAGGAAAAGAAGTCACTATGTGACCGGTTAGGGTGACTGGGATCTCCAAAGGGAACCAGGAGTGTCCTTGAACTTGTATTGTCAGGCAGGCTCCACTCATCTCATACCTGACCCCTCCCACCCACTCAAGGGGGGAGGGGTCTCTAACTAGAGTTGAACCTAATCCTGAAAGTGGTCAAAGATGGGCCAATCAGCTGTCTCTCTGCTCACCTGGGCCAGGGAATACAGTCACTGGGCCAGGAAATTCCTTCCTCTTTTCCCACATGCTAGTCAGCAGAGGACACCTGAGTCCCCAGGGCTTGGGTAAGGCCCTCAGCACAGCCACATGGTGAGAGGCTGGGGCTTCTTCACCACGTGAACCTTTTCTCCTCGTGATGGAGCCCCCCATACCTTCCCTTCTTTCCCTTGCTGGGCTGCCAGCACAGATCTTATAGAGATGTGCTGTCTCCTCACTAGTGGCTGGAGGTCTAACTTCTCATTTCCTTTTAAATAAAGTCTACCACTATACTTTATCCTCTGGTGGTCTACAATTTTAATCCGTTAATTTCATAGAACAAGAATCTGGGTGCTCCTGAGTTTTGAGGCACACTGCTATCAGTTGGGAACCCCAACTTTCTGAGAACCCCAGCTCTCCCATTACAACTATTTTTAATCCTCAGCAAGCAAGGAAATGTTGTGAAGAGGAGATGCCCCACGGAACGCTCAGTTTGCATTAGAGTTGCCTCTTTCCAGTCCTGATGCACTTACTACTAGTCAACTACAAGAAGCTGGGGGAGGCCCGTGCACTGACCAGGAGACAGGCACCTGGGTTAGAACTTCAGCCCTGCTTCCCTGTGTCATTGTGTGACACTGAGTGAGTTGCCTGGCCCTCAGAGCTTCAGCATCCTGACAGAGAGGACACACACGTAAAGTGGCTGGCAGCACGCTCTGGCATTTGGGGCAGTTACGAGCAACTGCTACATGCTGACCTCATCACTTGGTCAATCATGCATTCTCAAATAAAACATGAATATTCATGTTTACCTATGCTGTTTCACAGGCAGGCAGCAATGGTTCATGGCAGAAGTCCACTCACATCCATTTCAGTCGAGAACTTTTTTTTCTCCAAAACCATTTGTGACTGTCTCACCCACTTCTCTTTAAAGGGAAAACTGGAATCAACTGAACTGGCCTCCATCACCGGTACCTGCTGACTGCCCTCACACGCAGGTTCTTCTCCTAACAATGGCCATCCACGTTATGTGTCCATCTCACGTACTGTTGGAAAGCTCTACCTCCACTCTGTCCACCTGTGCTTCCCTAACTTGTACGGCTCATGCCCTGTACCCACCACAGAATTACACAGTCCACAACTGGCCAGAAGCACTGCAGAGAACTTTATTATAGAGTAGTTTGTATTTAATGCTTTCTGGATAAGAATCTGTTTCGATTTAAAAAAAGAGTAACCTCAATTTCTCTGTGATCTGTTTCACATTATTAATACATTCTAGTCAAGTCTTTTTGGCCTTCTCTCTAATGGGAAGCTGTTTCTAAATGATCCCAGAGTCCATAAAAAAATTAAGTAACATAATGTAAGTTCTTCAACTTAAAGACATACCTCAATGGCTTCACTATTGCCCAGCCCTTCCAAAAGCAGCAGTGCCTACCCTGCCTTGTGATGACCACCGCAGAGTAGTTCAGTCCTAAGGAGAGAACAATAGGCTCCCCACTAGGCCACAGCTCAGGCAAAGTCCAGCTAGGTGAGGAGCACTGGTCCAGAAAGTCGTGGAATTCCCGACGGCCCAAGTTTCCATTTTCTTTTCTTTTTTCCTTGAGCATGGCTGAGGATGACTATCCTCCTGCCTCCACCTCCCAAGTCCAAGTGCTGGAATTCCAGCTCAAGGCTCCACTTCCACAAGGCACACTCAGGCTCCGGCCGGCTGCTTTACCACCCAGAACAGCACAGCCTTTGGAGGTCGAATTTGAGAAAGAAAAAAATAATAAGACATAAAAAGGAACTTTGAAGAAAGACTTGAGTACTAAGATGTGAAGTTTTGGCTAGGTGTGGTGGTGCGTGCTTGTAATCCAAGGTCTCGGAAGATAAAGTCAGGAGGTGCTTGTCTCAACAAACCATACAAAAATACCACCAGAGACAGAGGGAGAGAGGGAGAGAGGTAGAGAGGGGGAGAGGGGGAGAGAGAGAGAGAGAGAGGGAGAGGGAAAGAGGGAGAGGGAGAGGGAGAGAGAGAGGGAGAGAGGGAGGAGGGAGGGAGAATATATCTCTGTAAGGACCATCCTACGCACCAAGTCATTCTCCATTCTACCACCACCGTTAAAGGAAGCCACTCTGAGACCATGAAGACAAAGTGACCCCATAAATGGGTTCTTCTTCCAAGTTGTCTTGACACAGACCAGACCATAAGGTTCCCAAAAGACCGTCCTTACAACACAGCATCTTTGCCCCTCAATTTCAAAAGCAGAGTGTGAATGCCAGCACGAAGCCAAGGCAGGACGGTGGGAGGAAGGACAGTGCGTTCCCCCAGGGGAGCACAGGGATGCTCAGGACTCAGCCTTGAGCCAGCTACACCAGAACCATCACCACCCCAGTGGAGGGCAGGATGGGAACTGCTGTTCACTCAGCCTAGAAAAACACATCAAGAACTCACAAACACCCAACCAGACAATTAAACAAATTCTCTCACTTAGTTCTTGCAAGTGTAAAGCCAAAATATCGCTTGAGCCACACTGGGCTGTGGAGGAGGAAGTCAATGAGCCAGACCAAACAGATCTCAACAAGAGAGATGCAGACAGGGTAAGTGAAGTCAAACCCAACATCTTTTAGGGTAAAATAACCAAGTTCATCCTTTTACTTGGGGAGGGAGAGGGAAATCTCTCCTCTAAACCAAGAAAATAAAGTAGGAAGGAATCCATTCCAAATGCATGCTGGCACTGCTCTTAGCGGTACACATTTATCTTGGAAGTATGGCTGGTGAGATTTTGACTTTTTTTTAAGTGCTCATTTCGCCACCGAGAGCAGAGACAGGAGTACATGGTAAGGTGGATGGAGCAACCCCCAAGGACAGGCGGGGAGGGGAGAAGGGGTAGGCTTTGTGCAGCTGTAGGCAGGAGACCCGAGAAGCCTCAAAGCCACCTCTAATCTGGGCAGAGGCAATCTAGGAATCTAGGTTTGCCGTGAGGGGGGATCGTCCTGAGTCCCAAGGCCCACCACCTGCCCCTTCTCCTCTTCTCCGAGGGCACCTACCTTACTGTAAGTCACTACTGATAAGTTGTTTGCGTGGCTGCTGGGGGACAGATTTACAGAGTTCTGTGAGAGTCTATTCTGATCTTGGTCGGTTTGGTCAGGCGCAGGAGCCCATGTGTTTTTGCTGATCGAGTCGAACCCGGAACCCCCAGGGTCTTTTAAGTTGTTTTCATCTGATTGTCGGTTCTTTTGGGGAGAGGCAAACGGGTTGAAGTTTCCTTCTACCTTGCGATGAGGCTGTGTGTTGAACTCCGTTTCAAAAGATGACAGCTGCTGCGTTACTCCTAGAAGTCCCCCCACCTCCACACTCAGTATCACCCAGATGACATCTGAAACAGAGAAGCGCTTGTGTCAACCAATGCCAGGCACACCAGAGGAAAGCCAAACACCATCCCCGCCACAGGAAAATCATTTCCCCAATGCGTTTCATGCATCTCTGCAGCCTTGATGTGAAATGCGAACTCTGCCTCTCCAGGGAACCAGAACCCAAAAGCTGCTGTTCCCGGTTCTTTGTGGTTTTTGCTTTACTTTGTACGTGAATTTTTGAATCTAAGTAATTCTTAGGTTCAAAAATTATTATGACCAGAATTACAACCTATGACCCTCCCCCACTCTGAGGGCAATTTAGAGTGCACACGCCCATCTAAACAGGAAAGCAGTGTGAAAGAAGGAGCTCTAAGTAATGACACCAGGATATAGGCATAAACCAGCAGTAACCTAGACCAACGGGGACACAATGCTACCTTGGCCCTTCCTCCATCTATGTGATCAAAATACACTGGAAATTCTTCATGACTTAGACTTCCTCAGGTAGCCCAATGTATCACCAACTTTGCTCTTTTGGAAATGTAAGGAAGCATACTACACCAAAACCACGAGTTTTTTAAAGAACATGCACCATAACACATTTGGTTCTAATTTTACTCCGGATTTCCTATCTGTCATGAGTGTACACGTCTGTGTATATGTAGCTATGTGGAGGCTAGATGTCAATAAGGCATCTCCTTCACCTTTATCTACATCACCATTATTATTTATTTGAGACAGGGTCTCTCACTGAACCTGGAGCTCACCAATTTGGGGGAAAATAGGGGGCCAATAAGTCCTATGGATCTTCCTGTGTCTCTGCCTCCCCAATGTTGGATTTACAGATGTGTGCCACTGCATCTGGCTTTTACTTATTTAATTTAAAAAATTATTTAAGAGAGAGAGAGAGAGAGAGAGAGAGAGAGAGAGAGAGAGGCAAATAGACTAGATAGAGGCACACTAGGGCCTCCAGCCGCTGCAAACGAACTCCAGATGTATGCACCACTTTGTGCATCTGGCTTTATGTGGATACTAGGGAATCAAATCTAGGTCCTTAGGCTTTGCAGGCACCCTTAACCATTGAACAATCTCTCCAGCCCTATTTATTTAGTATTTTAAAACATATTTTGTTGGGCACTGCCTGTTGGCACTGCTACTGAGGGCACGGAGAACAAAGGGTTAAGGATGTAGGAGTGAGGTGAAACCCCGATAATTCGGTAGGTGTTTCCTGGCTCCATCAACCCTGACTCCCAACCCCCATGGGCCAGCCACAGGAACCAGCATTTCCATCTCAGCATGACTGGCACTGGGTATCAGACAAACTTCCTTGTACCCATCCCCACGGACTGTGGCTAGAATCATGTATTTCCCGCCACTCAGGCCCCCAAATGAGGTTTTCTCAGGTTGTCCATACTCACCTATCCCAGTGCAGTCCGCTAACTCATCACCCCAATCAACCAATCCCCTTTTCCCTATTCCCCATCCCCCTGACCCCCTTTTCCTATAAATGTAAGTTCCCCCAATTGAATAAAGAACCACGTGGATATACTATACACATCTGCTTGTGTCTGTGTCTTGCCGGACCCCCCTGCGTCAGCCCCCCAGCTTTGTGGACCCCAGCCCTGAGACAGCTCGCTCAGCTCCCACAGTTTCTCTGTTTTCCCTCTGTGGCGGCCAACAGCGCCCCCGGAGGCAAAAACAACAATATTTTCTATTTATTTGAGACAAAAAAAAAAAAAAAAAAAAAAAAAAAAAAGAGGGAGAAAGAGGGAGGGAGAGAAAGAGTGAATGAGTGAGTATGGGCTTCCTGCCATTGCAAACTAACTCCAGACACATGTGCCACTTTGTGCATATGGCTTTACGTGGTACTGGGGAATTGAACCTGGGCCTGCAGGCTTTGCAAGCAAGCCCCTTAACCACTGAGCTATCTCCCCAGCCCCCTGGCATTTATTTTTATTTATTGCAAGCAGAGAGAGGAGACAGAATGGGCATGCCAGGGTGTCAGAATTCCAGTCACTGCAAACAGACTCCAAATGCATGCACCACCTTGTGCACCTGGCTTTACGTGGGTCCTGGGGAAATGAACTCAGGTCATTAAGTTTGCAGGCAAGCACCTTAACCACTGAGCAATCTCTCCATTCCTTATTGATTTATTTTTAATGTGGGTGCCAGGGTTCTGAACTCAGACAAACACTGTACTAGCTGAGCCATCTCCCAGCCCACTTGTTTTTTTTTTAAACTGATACTGCGTAAGGGCGAAAGGTTCACATACAAAACAGAGAGGCCTATGATACACAGCACTTCGTGGGCAACTGAGCTCCTGCTGAACGGCTGTCCGAAGCAAACACAGGAAGACCAAGACTTGTGACCAGGCGAATGGGGAGGCAGCTGAGAAAACGTCCAGGCTCCGTTGCTCAAAGGTCGAAAGAAAAAGGCAAAGCTTTCTGGAGGTGTGGAAACAAATGGAAACAGGAACACCCTCTGTGGCTGTGTGCACTCTTTTTCAATTTTTAATGTAAAGTTCTATATGATAAAGGGATCTTAAAATGTCACAAAGCCGAAAACATGAGCTGAAGTCTAGGAAGTAGAGACAAAGCGACATCTGCTGTTCACTTCTGGAATTAGCAACTCCTCGCTTTAGCTCTGTGTGCGTGTGTGTGCGCATGTCTGAGTGTTCATGTGCATGAGTACATGTGTAGGTCAGAGGACAGCTCTTCATTTGCCGCATCCGAGGCAGGGTCTCTCACTCACTGTTGATCTGTGAGCTTTCAGGAAATTCTGTCACCAGCCTCCCATTTTGCCCTAGGTATGCTGGGATTACAGCTTTTGATTTTACGTGCCTTTCAAATTCAGGGATTCTTTCTTGTACAGCAAGCACATTATCCACTGAGCCATTTCCTCAGTCCACTAACAAGACCTTCAGACTCAGTGATGGATACGCATTCCAGACATACGTTATTAAGGAAACCATAAAGCTAAACTTTTTTTTTTTTTTCGAGACAGGGTTGCCTGTCGGCTGGGCCTCCATCTTGCACAAGTATGGAGCTTACAGGTATGAGCTACCACCCCCAGTTACGCCATCTTGATGTCACGCTGTGCCACCTCATGTGGACGTGCAGGACAGGTCAGAGAACGGGAGTTCTAGACAACTGTTCATCTTGGAAAGCTTCTCTCCCTCTGTGTTTGCAAGGGCGCAGGTGTACACAAGCCTGTGCAGTTATTTCTCGGGTGCTATCCTCACTGGCCCGTGAGACCCAGGGATCTACTGATCATCTTCACCTCCCAGTGCTGGGTTTACAAGTGTGTGTCACCATGCCCATTTTTTCTGTGCATGGGCAGAGTATGCATCTGTGTGTGCACATGTGTGTGCAGAACTAACTTGAGTGTTCTTTTTAGGTGTCAATATATATGGGGGGGGTTTGTTTATTTTTGAAGCAAGGCCTCACTCTAGCCAAGGCTGACTTGGAACTCTGCTGCCAAAGCTGGTCTTGAACTCCTCAACCCTCCTCCTCAGTACTGAGATTATAGGTGTGAGCCACCACACCTGGCCCTGTTTTCGTAAGACAGAATTTCTCATGGTTTAGACTGGCTGGCCAGTGAGCACTGGGTCTCTATCTGTTTCCCTCAGGCTGCGATTATAAACTCCTGCCACTAAACCCATGTGTTTTTAAACGTGGTTTTGGGGATCAAACTCAGGCCCTCATGCTTGCAAGGCAATCACTTTAAAACTGACTGAGTCGCCTTCTTAGCTCCATGCCTGGCTTTGTTACATGGATTCTGGGGATTGAACTCTGGTTCTCAATCTTGCAAGGTCAAGCACTTCACTGAGCTGTCACCCAGTCCTCATAAGGAGCTAGAAGGTCCTATGGATATACTTTTGTCATTCAACACAGCCCTGCTACAGATGACAAAATATTACTAGTAAAGCTCAAACTTCCCTTTGTAGAAATATCTAATAAGCAGGAAATAACTCAAATGGCCAGGCATGGAAGTACATTCCTGAAATCCCAGCACTCAGAAGGCTTAGGTAGGAGGATAGAGACCAGCCTAGACTACATACCTTGCCCCTTTCCCATAAGAAAAAAAAGAAGCGGGCTGGAGAGATGGCTCAGCAGTTGGGGCGCTTGCCTCCAGTGCCTAAGGCCCCAGGTTCAATTCCCCAGTACCCACATAAGCCAGACCCACAAAGTGGTGGCTCTGGTGTGCGATCTCTCTCTCTCTCTCTTTCTCTCTCTCTCTGTATCTCTGCTTGAAAAATGAATAAATAAAATATTTAAGAAAAAAAAAAGAAGCAAAGGCCAGGTGTGGCGACAAACGCCTTTAATCCCAGCGCTTGGCAGAAGCAGGAGGATCACTGTGAATTCAAGACCACCCTCGGACTACATAGTGAATTCCAGGTCAGCTTGGGATAGAGAAAGACTCTTACCTCAAAACCCCCCAAAAATAAAACAAAAAATAAATAAACAAAAAAGAAAGAAAGAAGCCGGGCGTGGTGGCGCACGCCTTTAATCCCAGCATTTGGGAGGCAGAGGTAGGAGGATCACCATGAGTTCAAGGCCCCCCTGAGACTACATAGTGAATTCCAGGTCAGCCTAGGCTAGAGTGAGACCCTACCTCGAAAAACCAAAAAAAAAAAAAAGAAAAAAAAAAAAGAAAGAAAGAAAGAAAGAGAAATGTAACTTCTAACAGAAGAGTAAAAATACTACTTTACTGGAAGCACTCACTGTATATAATAAATTACTGGCATATCAGGACATCTTAGATTATGGAAAGGATGTTTCTACTAAATAGTTATGTACAACCTGCCCAGTAAAATAGAATTGTTAAATATCAGTACAACATTTCCAAGTGTAAATTTGTTTTCATAAAGATGCAGGTTAATTCTAAAAGCCGCTGCGTATTGAGGTTGAACAAAAAAGTAAAGGGAGCCAGGTATGATGGTGCACACCTTTAGTCCCAGCACTTGGGAGGCAGAGGTAGGAGGATCACAGTGAGTTCAAGGCCAGCCTGAGACTACAGAGTGGATTCCAGGCCAGCCGGGATAGAATGAGACCCTACCTTGAAAAACAAACAAAAAAAGCAAATGGATGGCAGATGGTGGGAGCAGGCACATCACAGGGACACGGGAGCGGATGAGGAAGTGCGCCCTGCGGCTAAGGCTGGAATAACTATGAACAACAAATAAACCCCAGGGTCTGGGATCACTCGGAGACAACAGTGACATAAATAAAGTGCAGGAGGAAGAGACCAGGTACCTTACATCCAACTCTAGACTAGGTGGCCGAGACTCAACAATGCTCATTTAAAGAGCTAAGCAGAGAAAGAAAACCAGTCACTTCACAGCGGAAGAGCCTGGCGCACACACTACTTGACCTGCAAGTGCCATGGTGAACAGCAGCAGTGACAAGGTCCCCGGTGACAAAGTGGCTCATGTGTGTGGTGTTCTTCCTGAAACACCAGTTAACCATGAGAAAAACACCAGACAGTTCAGATTAGGGTCCTTATAGAAGGTATGTGACGGCATTCTTCAAAACTATTCAGGGCTATGAAAAGTTAGACTTAAGAGTGTCCACAGATCCGAGGTCATGACCAGTCAAGTAATGTAGTATCAAAACTGGATTCTGGAACAAAGAATCCGTGCACTGGTGAGTTCCCCTGAGGGTGCTGCACAGGCCAGGCTAGGAGCCTGGTTTCTACCTGCCACCCTGCTGATGGCACCGGCACTAGTGCTACTGAGTCATCTTTCATCAGGCTTGTGTAGGAAGCATCTTTATCCACTGAATCATCCACCCAGCCCGCGTGTAACAAAGATTTATTGGGGAAAAGGTGAAAATTTTGCCTCAAAGTGTCAGGGCAAACATGCTTAGTATTTCATCTGGCATCCAAAGAGAAGAAGGGGGGAGAGAAAATAAGAAAAGTTGCTGTTTCTGAGTAAGAACTCAGAAAAGCCCTCAGGCTCAGCAGAGATTTTTTGTGAACAAATGCTGTGTGTAAGAGCCATGGTGGGGGAGAATATCCAGAGACATTACCCCCTCAGCAACAACACACAAGTTGGGGGAGGGACCTGGCTGCCTCCTGTGCTCTCCATAACCTCCTACTCCATGGAACCACCCAGGATACCCACCGAGGATACCCAGGGGATTGGAGGAGGGAATCGGGGATACCAATGCAATATTTATTAACACAATATATCTAATTTTAGACAATAAAAATATCAATTAAAAAAAGGACAAACTGGGGACTGGAAAGATGTCTCAGTGGTTAGAGACACTTGCTTGGAAGCCTGACAATCAGGGTTCAATTCCCCAGAGCCCATGTAAAACCAGAGGCTCAAAGTGATACATGTGACTGGAGTTCGTGTGCAGTGGCAAGAGGCCTTGGTGCACTCATTCTCATTCTCTCTGTAATAAATAACAATGTTTGGACTGGAAAGATGTCTTAGCAGTAAGGTACTTGCCTCCAATGCCTAAGAACCCAAGTTTGAGTCCCCAGTACCCACATAAAGCCAGATGTACAAAGTGGCACATGCATATGGAGTTTGTTGCGTGCCCTTTTCTTTTTTCTTCCTTCCTTCCTTCCTTCCTTCCTTCCTTCCTTCCTTCCTTCCTTCCTTCCTTCCTTCCTTCCTTCTCTCTCCCTCCTTGCAAATAAATAAATAAATAAAGTTAAGGATAGTAAGTTACTGTTAATGAATAGAGGACAAGGGTTCCTAACCCACCCCCAGCTGATACATGTGCAAATGAGAGGATTCTGACATCACCAGCAAGAGAAGCTGGTCCAAGGCAGGCTATTGGCATCCAGACCAGTGGACCTTAGCATCATTCATCATACAGAGCTAAATAATTTTGAATAAGGAATTCTGAAAACAGATAAAAACATTCCTGATGTCAAACTTACTACAAATAATGAAGTGAAGACTCTACAAACATCGAGGGAGTCTGATAAAGACCATCTAGAGGCTAAAGGACAGTCTCTCCAAAGATGATGCTCAGAAAAATTGATACAGACAGACAGACAAGACAGGGATGTGGCTCAGTAGATATGCTTACCTAGCATGCATGAAGCCCTGGGGTTCCATCCCCACCACCATAGAAATCAGGCATGGTGGCATATGCCTGTAATCCTAACACTTGAGAGATGGATGCAGAAAGATAAAAGAATTCAAGGTCATCCTTGCTTACATAGTGAGTTCAATGTCAGCCTGGGCTACTGAGACCCTGTTCCAAAAGAAAAAGAAAAAGAAACGAGCAAAGCATCAAACAAGGGCTGGAGAGATGGCTCAGCAGTTAAGGCACTTGCCTATAAAGCCCAACGACCAGGGTTCAATTCCCCAGTACCCAGGTAAAGCCAACTGCACAAAGTGGAACATGCGCCTGGAGTTCATCTGCAGTGGCTCTCGCTGCATGCAAGTAAATAAATAAATGAAATACATATTTTTTAAAAAGCACCAAACAAGCATACACAGACAAAACAAAACAAAAATCCTTAAAAATGGATCCAAGGGCTGGAGAGGTAACTCAGCAGTTAAGGCCTACAAAACCTAATGACCCAGGTTCAGTTTCCCAGTACCCACTGAAAGCCAGATGCACAAAGCGGCACATGCATCTGGAATTCCTTTGCATTAGCTGGAGGTCATGAAACGCCCATTCTCTCTGTTTTCTCTGCTTACAAATAAATTTTAAAATGGATCCAAGACCTGAATGTAAGAAAACTATCCAACTCTTAGGGAGAAAAAAAAAAAATCAAGGGATGGGGAAGATTTCATAACATTCATTTCATAACATTCATAACATTGACTTTGCCAATGAATATTTTTGGACATGACACTAGAAAGAAAATAACTTTAAAAATATATTGAGGGGCTGGAGACATGGTTCAGTGATTAAAGGTGATTGCTTGCAAAACCTGAGGGTCTGGATGTGATTCCCCAGTACCCATGTAAAGCCAGAAGGACAAAGGAGCACGTGTCTGTAGTTTATAGTGGTAGGAGGCTTTGGTGTACCATTTTCTTCCCCCCCCCTCTCTCTTGGCCCTTACAAATAAATAAAGATAAATAAAACGAGGAGGGCTGGGAAGATGCCTCACTGGTTGAAGGTGCATGCTTGTAAAGCCTTCTGTCCCAGGTTTGATTCCCTAGTTCTCCCGTAGAGCCAAATGTACCAGGTGGCACATGTGTCTGGAGTTAGTTTGCAATGGTAGGAAGCCCTGGCAGGCTCATATTCTCTCTCAAATAAATAAAGCACTCCTTGCTCAAGATGGAGTACCCGAATTTGATTCCTGAACCCATGTAAGACGCTAGAAGCTGTGACAGGCTTCTGTGATCTCAGCATGCTGACCCCCCCCCCCCACACACACACACACGTCACCTTGGGCCAGGACGGATGGCAAGCTGCTTGGCTTTCCTCCCCAAACAATAATATGGCCTCCAACTTGGCTCCAGTCTTGCCACGCTGAAAGTTCACTCACAGCAAACTGCACTTGCCATGCTCAAACAAACACTTATATTTTCACCCATTTCAAGTGTAATAATGAAATGCTTTCTGAGCCCAATGTGTTCATCTCTGTTGTAATATTCATCTGGGTAAAGCCCATCCTGCCTAATCTACCTATCAGTATTTAATAACTTAGGAGAAAATAAGCAGGGGGAGTGAGCACACACCTTCAGGCCTGGTTTATGCAGTGCTGGGGATTGTTGGAACCCAGGGCTTCACACACAATAGGCAAGACTTCTACCAAATGAGTCACATCTCCAAAATATAAAAACATTGTGTGGCTTGGGATGTAGCTCGGTGGTAAAGGGCTGCTTGCCTAACAAGTGCAAGGCCCTGGTTCAACCCCCAGCACCTCAGAAAAGAAATCTAATGATATGGAAAAACATACATTGTCTGGCGCAATAATTTCTCTTTATACTTTCTCTATTTTCTAAAAAAAAGAAAAAAATCCAGGTGTGGTGCTATGCACATCTTTAACCCCACACCTGGATTTGGAAGGCTGAGGCAGGGTTTGAGGCCAGCCTGGGGCTAGAGAGTGAGTGCCAAGTAAAGTGAGACCCTATCTGGAAAAAGCGAAACAAAAGTCCTCAAGTAAGTCTTGGTCCATCTCCTTTCTTAATCATTTGACTTCTAAACACAAAAAAGACAAACTTTACAAATAAAAAAAAAAAAAAAAAAGCAACAATTTTGAAGTGGCTTTTAGGCCAAAGCCTAACTCATGCCATCCCAGACCACGTCAAAATCAAGAACTAGCTAAGCTCCTAGAACAATCCACGAGCTTGCAGCAGGCACACAGCCTTCCTTCCGGGGACCCCAAGATCAATATTGACATTCCCTTGGTACAGAAAAGAAAACAGAAGCTCTTTCAAGATAAAAGGAGAAAAAAGAGCTAAAGAAAGGCATTTTCCCAAGACAATTATAGAATGAGCTAATTTCTAACTGAAAAATACTGTTATTCCAAGAAACCCATTAGAGTTCTATGTGGCTGGTATCGAGTGATTATTACAACAACAGAATAAGAGTCTTCTCTCAAAGACCTCTACCTTTAACTACAAGGCTAATGGAAGCTTCCAAAACACGGTCAAATTCTCACAGTAATTTAGGAATATAAATTGTATCAAACACTGAGATTCAGATAAAGCTGAAAAGCCCTACATAATGTTCAATTAAAGAAGCTAGAAAGGGGCGACCCGGGAGGGAAGAGGGGTTTAAGAGGAGGGGATAGTGGGTATAGAAGCTGAAGGACAAAATCCTAAGAGTGAGAACAGGGGAGGGGGTGGGAAGAAGGTACATTATGAATAAGCCATATGTAAACCCTTGCTAGACAGTGACCTCACAGTAGCTTATGTGCTATGACTTCATAGCAGCTCATTACCTGCACAAGACCTGCATAATAATGGGCTTATTAATATGTCATCATGGAAGATAGAGGAACAAGAGGAAAAAAGATATTAAAAAAAGGGTATCAAGGGGCTGGAGAGATGGCTCAGTGGTTAAGGCACTTGCCTACAAATCTTAACGACCCAGGTTTGATTCCCCAGGACCCACATAAGCCATATGCACATGGATGTCATGTGTATCTGGAGTTCGTTTGCAGTGGCTGAAGGCCCTGGTGCGCTCGCTCTCTCTCTCTCTCTCTCTCTCTCTCTCTCTCTCTCTCTCTCTCTCTCTCTCTCATGAATAAACAGTTTTTCAAAGGGTTTTTTTTTTTTTTTTTTTTTTTTTTTTTTTTTTTTTTTTTTTTGGTTTTTCAAGGTAGGGTCTTGCTCTAGTCCAGGCTGACCTGGAATTCACTATGTAGTCTCAGGGTGGCCTCAAACTCACAGCAATCCTCCTACCTCTGCCTCCCGAGTGCTAGGATTAAGGGCATGCGCCACCATGCCCGGCTCTTTTTTGTTTTTGTTTGTTTTTTATTTTATTTTTTTCAAAGTTTTTGGGCTTTAAATTTATTTTTTTCCAAGGCCCACTCTGTAGTCCTAGGCTGTCCTTGAACTTCCACAGGACTGGGATTAAAGGTGTGCGTCACCACACCCAGCTGCAACGGCTTTATGAGAGCAACATGAGAGAAGAATGCTCTCGAGGTCCCGTTAATATGGAAAATGGAACTTGGCATTATGGCCTACAACTGTGAATTCCAGTACTCAGAAGGAAAATGGAGAGTTCCAGGCTAGCCTTGGCTACATAGTGGTTAAAAAAAACAGGAGAAGAGGTAGGAGGATTGCCTTGAGTTCAAGGCCACCCTGAGACTACATAATGAATTCCAGGTCAGCCTGGACTAGAGCAAGACCCTACCTCAAAAAACCAAAAAAAAAAAAAAAAAAAAAAAAACAGGAGAGCTAGAAGGAACGCCAGGCAGAGCAGTGTCCTAAGTAAAAGACACTGTGGATTGCACTGACTGGAAGTCTATGCGAAAACCCAGTGTCCTTTATAACAATGCACATAAGGCACCCAGTGTGGTGGCTTCTAACTTTAGTCCTAGCTCCTGGGACACTGAGGTGGAAGGATTATTGTGAGTTCCAGGTCAGCTTGGGCTACAGAGTAAGACTCTGCCTCAAAACAACAAAAACAAAAAACAGCCCTACACACACCAAAAAATGCTGATGAGGTCCCCCGACCTCACTATGAAATGGAGGAACTGGAGAAATGTGCGTGGTTTTTAGGAAAGAAACCATCGGTGGCTCACACCCGGAAGTTCCCCGACATGTGGAACACATTTGTTTTAGAAGCTTGGAAAGAAAGACAAAGCTCTTTTCTTTTTTTTGTTTTTTAATATTTTATTTATTCATTTTCAAGCAGAGAGAAAGAGAGAGAGAGAGAGAGAGAGAGAGAGAGAGAGAGAGAGAGGAGACAAGGCTCATTTCTTTTTTTTTTTTTTTAAATTGTTCTTATTGTGAACTTGTGATTCTTTTTTTTTTTAATATTTTATTTATTCATTTTTAAGCAGAGAGAGAGAGAGAAAGAGAGAGAGAGAGAGCACACCAGGGCCACCACCGTGTGGGTCTGGCTTATGTGGGTCCTGGGGAATTGAACCCAGGGCCTTAGGCACTGGAGGCAAGTGCCTTAACCGCTGAGCCATCTCTCCAGCCCAGACAAGGCTCATTTCTAACCCTGAGAAGCAAAGTGAGTATTTAATGCACACATGAAATGTCCTAGGAACCCATGTGCTTGGGCTGGAATGTAAAACGGCCCCCAAAGGCTTATTTTGAGCATCTGGTCCTCACCTGGTGGCACTGTCTGGGAGACTGTGGAACCTTTGGGAAACTGAGCCTAGCTGTAAGATTTCTGCCTCGGTGATGTCACTAATGGCCTCACATGCTCCTAGTTCTAAGGATAGGAGCTGGCTCTGCCCTGCCTTTTCACCAAGCTGGACTCTAAACTATGAGTTAAAATAAATCTTTTGGAGCTGGAGAGATGGCTCAGTGGTTAAGGCGCTTGCCTGCGAAGCCTAAGGACTTGGGTTTGATTCCCCAGTGCCCACATGAAAACAGATGCAGAGGGAGAGACATGTGTCTGGAGTTCCTTTGCAGTGGCTGGAGGCCCTGGCGCACCCATTCTCTGTCTCTCTAGCTCTATGCTTGCAAATAAATAAATAGAATATTTAAAAATAAATAAATAAATCTTTTGCCAGGCATGGTGGCACACACCTTTAATCCCAGCACTCAGGAGGCAGAGGTAGGAGGATTTTCATGAGTTACACATAGTGAATTCTAGGTCAGCCTAGGCTACAGCAAGACCCTACCTCCAAAAAAAAAAAATCTTTCTTCCATTTACTTGTTTTGTCACAGAAATAACACTGTCTTAGTTACTCAGAGGGGGCGAGGAGAAGGGAAAAGCCTGCGGCATCTTCAGAGAATGAGGTGACTGATGTGAAAAGGAAGGAAGGGCTGGGGACACAAGCATGACGTCAGAATTCGGATGTCTAGAATCCATGTGAAATGTGGCTGTGTGCACCTGCAGCCCCAGAGCTGGCTGGTGGGGGCTCGATGGCCAGCTAGTCTAGCCAATCCAGTGAGCTCCACACTCAGTGAGTCCTGGCCTCAGAGAGTAAGCTGGAAAGTGACTGAGGACAACCCCTGACCTCACCCTCTGCTCCACATGCACGCTCACTCATGTGTATGAGCATCCACAGAATGCGTACCCATAAGCATTTGAGACCAAGAGCAAGCGAGCGAGCGAGCGAGAGAGAGAGAGAGAGAGAGAGAGAGAGAGAGAGAGAGAAAGAGAAAGAGAGAGAGAGAAAGAGAAAGAGAGAGAGAGACAAAGAGAGAGAAAGAGAGACAAAGAGAGAGAGATCTTAAAGTGAAACAAGGCTAGGCCAGATTATGATGTGCTTTAATCACGTGCCAAGGAATTTGGCTTCATGACAGCCAGCCCGGAGCAGGCAAATGATGATGCCGTGTGAGCACTATGAAATACTTTGTATCCTACTATTAAAATCTGATTCAGACGGCAAAAATATTGCAAGTTTCCACTGGCTACATATGAGAACATTAATTCCAGGATGAATAAAATAATTCCAAAGGTTCCACTGGCTATGAGGCCAGTGGAGAATTCTCTGAGTGCAAGAACCATTTCTCTCTGGGTCACAGAGACACAGGAGAGAGCAGAAGCAACAGGAACTGAACTGTGATTAGAGAACGTAGAGGAACAAATGACGGACCCAAGGTTTCTGGCCTGATTACCCTAGAAGGTTGCAGATGTGAACAAGAACAGTTTTGTCTGAGAGATGTTAAAACTCATACATCTACAAAACATCCAGATGTTCTGCCAATAAGCAGTGAAAACAAAGGGTTGAAGCTCTGAAAACAAGCCATGGCCAGAGATTAAGCTGTGCATCACCTGTGCATGGTCCACTAGAAACAGAGGAAGCCACCAGGTGGATGAGGTCAGGGGGCATGAATGGAACTCAGTCCAGGACAGTGAGACTAGGCAGGATTAAAGAACACCGAGAGGAGAGGAGGAAAAGTAGGTGACCTCGGAGCCTAGGAAGATGCACATGTCAAGAGCATCTGTACTCCAGGACCTGATGACGACTAGAAGTCAGCTAGGGTAAAGACTGGGTGAAGACTACTGGACTGGCAGCTGAGCAGTCCCGGGGGTGGGAGATGAGTGAAGGATGGACTGGGCTGCAGAGTGAACAGAAAATTAACTCACTGTTCAAAAAAAATATGCCAATAAAGGGGAGGAGTAAGAGATCTAAGCAGCTGGACGTTCATCAGACTGGAAGGACAAAGAGACTTTCACAACACGGCCTGTACTAAGGATACTCACAGCACCTATGAGATTATAAAGAACAGCAGCCCCATTAAATGCTTGCTTACAGTCCTAGTATGGTGTCTCATGTACTTGACTAATTTCACTTAAATTCCTAGGGTAAAAGGGAAAGCACTGGACCAAACCAATTCATCATTAAATTCCAGTCATTTACCTGCAGGGGTGTTACGAATCCCACAGGCTCTCTGAGCAACACTGGGGAGATAAGAGATGTGGCCTGGGCTGCAGGAGGCCATACTCACCTCCATAGTAGAGTCCTGTTGCAGTGCACATCCGCCACTGTCCCTGATACATTCCTGCTCTGCTGGGGCTGCACATCTGGACGCTGACATCTGCCATCTCCTGGGGCTCTAGCGATCTCACCATCACCATGTTCACATGTCCAAACTGGTCTCCCCCGACATATTTAAGACAAACCCCTGGAGGCCAGGCCTCTGCCCCTGAGTTTAAGCAAAAGAAAACAACGTTAGGCAACTGGCGTTCATGCTGGGCAGAGCATACGGTCACCTCTGTTTGCATCCTCAAGCAAGCCTTCCTGTGCGCCCTAAGCTACATGCTCTCCAACACCACTCAGCTCAGCACAAGGACTTCTGACCAGCAGCATGTCTAGATGAGGATGCACAGAGGCAAAGGTAAAGGCATTCGTGCCTCAGGACCTCAGAGAAGGCTACACAGCTTGATGAATCGACAGCACCCAAGAATGGTTATCACACACACACACCTACACACACACACCCATATCCATAATATACATGTATAAATATAAATAAAGAACCACGGACATGTCTCCAAAGGCCACTCCTTCCTCTGGGAAGACGCCAGGCCTGGTAGCACAGATCTGTAACGCCAGCATTCAGGAGGCTAAAAAAGATTGTGAGCACAGGCCAGCTTGGGCTACCCTTAGCTACATACTGAGAGACTGTTTCAAAACAAACAATAAAACAATGAGAATCAAAAATACATCTCACTGTTTCAGTTTTTCCAAAGAGGTAAGAGGATGAAGCATATAGAGGCAATGGTTATAATATTATTTCATCTAAAATTTTTTTCCTGGGCTAGGCTGAGACTTTACCTCAGGGGAAACACACACACAAAAAGTGTGGTTTTTTTGCTGGACATGATGGCACACAGCTTTAATCTCAGCACTAGGGACACAAAGATAGAAGGATCACTGTGAGTCTGAGGCCCACCTGGGACTACAGAGTGAGTTCCAAGTCAGCCTGCAATAGAACCAAACCCTGCCTGGGGGGGGAATTGCTTTTTAAGGGTCTAAGGAGAAGTCTCAGTGGGTTAAGTGCCTGTCATGAAAGCATGAGGACCGAGTTCAGGTCCCCAGCACCCACAGAATGCCAGGCAGTAGACGGGAGGATTTCTAGAGCTTGCAGGCTAGCTACTCTGGTCAAGCCTGCAAGCTCTGGGGTCAGTAATAAGTACTCTGTCCCAATGAGCAAAGTCCAGGGAGAGTGGGTAACCTAGAAAGTTGACCTCTAGACTCTTCATGCATGCATGCATGTGCACACACACACACACACACACACATACAAATAAAAACAATTGTAGGGGCTAGGGAGATGGCTCAGCAGTTAAAAGGTGTTTCTTTGCAAAGCCTGAAGGACTAGGCTCTTACCTAGTACCCACGTAAAGTGGCATGTGTGTCTAGAGTTCAATTGCAGTGGCAACAGGCCCTGACATGCTCATTCATATTCGTTCTCTCTAAAATATTAAAGAAATTTTTTAGAGCTAGGCATGGATGGTGGCTCAATCTTGAATACCAGCACCTGGAAGGCTGAGGTAGGAGGACTGCTTTGAGTTGGAGACCAACCTACGCTACAGAGCTCCAGGTCAGCTTTAGATGCCGACAATCTGTCTCAAGAAACAAACATTATTTTTTTAAAGAGATCACCGAGAGAGAGAGAGAGAGAGAGAGAGAGAGAGAGAGAGAGAGAGCGCACTTAGATCTCAGTTGTTCAAACAGTGATGAGCAAAATCAAAACAATGGATGACTCCCTGTGAAATGAACTCTGGTACCAGGAACAATGGCACCAGCCAGTGGTGGTGCTTATGGAAAGGGTGGGAGGGCAATGCAGAGCTGACATAAGAATGTTTCCTGCTTTGCAAGTACCCAGCACCTCATCTGGCATGTACATGTAAGCTGTAAACACGAAATCCAAAATTAGAAACTTGTGTGTTGACCAGTCATGTGACACAGGCAGCCAAATGATAAGCAGACATGACTTTTTCCACCATGCAGCGAATGATATTTGCTCCTCTTTATACACCAACAATAAATCACTGTAAGAGGCTGGGTATGTCAGGTCTCTCAAAGCAAAAGATACTTATAGTTGATCTTCTACCAGCTCTCTAGAGTGCCTTTCTTGTTCTTAAAGCACCAGGCTGGCTGTACACACGTGGAGCAGAGATGAGCAGCCAGAGCTCCCCAGCAAGACCTGAACAGCATCGTTTGGAGCTTTGGGTCTTGTGAAGCCTACGAAGCAGGGTTCTGGTACAGCCTCTTTACTTCGAGACCAGCCTGAGACTACAGAGAGAATTCTAGATCAGTCTGTGCTAGAGTGAGACCCTACCTTGAAAAACAAAACCAAAAAGAAGTCAAAAAATAAATAACCCTGCCAACAGTCAGACACGGTAGCACAAATCTGCACTCCCACCTACAGAGAAGCTGAAGCAAAACTCTTGTCTAAGAGCCCAGGGCTAGCCTGGGGAAATACCAGCACCCAAGCCGACACAAAGGTTGTGGAGGGCACACATCATCACATGTAAGTTTTGTTTTCCCATTTCTGGGGCCAAGCAAAAGTATATCACAGGTCAAGAAAAACAGTAACTGGGCCCGATCCCAGAAAGCGCTCTTGTGGGGCACACGGAGAATACGGGGGACAACCAGGACACATCAATACATCAGAGAGAGAGAGAGAGAGAGAGAGAGAGAGAGAGAGAGAGAGAGAGACAGAGAGAGAGAGAGAGAGGACTGTCTACCATGACATGGGTCACCTCCACCTCCTCTGCTGGGGGCCCAGAAGTCATTGCAGAGGGAAGTGGTGACACTAATACTGCTCTCAGGGCTAGCTTGAAAACCAATTCAAGGGAGATGGTCACTCACAACTCATCAAAACAGAGATCCAGGGCTGGAGAGATAGCTTAGTGGTTACGGTGTTTGCCTGTAAAGCAGAGGGACCCAAGTTCGATTCTCCAGTACCCAGTTTCAAATGTTTTAACTTGAACCTCTAACTTTAAGGCTTCCAAAGCTTCTATAATGATCAGTTTCAACCATGGAATTATGTGTGCACATTATTTAATATTAAAAGCTTCTCCAGGCGTGGTGGTGCACGCCTTTAATCCCAGCACTCGGGAGGCAGAGGTAGGAGGTTCGCCATGAGTTCAAGGCCACCCTGAGACTACATAGTGAATTCCAGGTCAGCCTGGACTAGAGCGAGACCCTACCTCAAAAAACCAAAAAAAAAAAAAAAAGCTCCATCATTTTGAAGTATATGACATTTCTGTTCTTTGGGGCAGCTGTATGCAATTTCTATAAGTCTAGTCTGTTGTATATTGAATGTTCTACATACATAAGCTTTGCAGGCAAGAGGTGCCATGAAAACTCATTATGTATTTAACTCTCTCAGTAAGCACTCTTTTTTTTTTTTTTTTTTTGGTTTTTCGAGGTAGGGTCTCCCTCTAGCCCAGGTTGACCTGGAATTCAATCTGTAGTCTCAGGGTGGCCTTGAACTCACGGCAATCCTCCTACCTTTGCCTCCCAAGTGCTGGGATTAAAGGCGTGTGCACCACCATGCCCAGCAGCACTCTTCTCTTAAGGCAGGTTAAAAGAGCCAAGAGAGATAGCTGAGGCCAACCCTGCTTCTATGTTTCTATAGGACTTACAGAGAAGATCCAGGCCAGAATAGAAGGATGCTGAAGACTCCCCCACCTGCCACACACACACATTCTTCCTCTCTAATAACTCACCTCCTACTCGGTCATGAGAGGCCAATTGCTCTCTGAACAAATGAGAAACATTTGGGCTGCAGATATAAAGCTACATTACACCTGCTCAAACAACTTCCAGAAGAATGAAAAAAAAAAAGTAGTTATTTGTGCAAAGTACCTTGAAAGATAAAATCTCAACAAATGCTGCCAACTTTTCAGGAGAAAATCAGACAAGCATATCCCTGCACACGTAAGCTCGCGTGTTGTTTTAAACTGAGATCACCAAGCAGAAGAGGAAAAGGCAGCCAGGCTCAAAAGAGATTCAACCTTGCCCAAGTCAAGTTGAAAGGCAGGCTAGCTAGTGTTCTACTTGACATTCTGACCATAATATGTGGGCATCTCCCCATTCTCCATTCCCTCTAAGGAACTGCTAGAGTAAACCATAAAGCCAGAGGCTTCGGGAAACATTTAACTAGCTATTCTGTAACAAGACACATTGTTTTCTTGTTTGAGACAGGGTCTCTCTATCTAGTATTCATTCACCATCAGCCTCCCATTCACCACCACACTCAGCCTCCTTGGCCACATACTCTTCGTGCACAGTACACGCCTAGTCCCAGCACCCAGGAGCTGAGGCAGCACTAGCTTATACAGAAAGAGCCTGCCTCAAAAAGACAAACAAAAAATATTAAAGAACTCACAGAAACCAGATGACTGTATTTTCTTTTCTTTATTAGAGAAAGGGGGAGACTAGGAGAGGGAGAGAGGAGGAGGAAGCGAGAGAGTGTGCATGCCAATGCGTGCATAACAGGTTCTCTCCCTATGCACTATGTTATGCATCTACCTGGCTTATGTGGGTACCTTGGAATTGAATTCGGGTTGTTAGGCTTTGCAGATGAGCACCTTAACCACTAAATCATCTCCCAAGCCCACGTGTGCCACTTCTTGTGTCCAGTTTTATGTGGGAGGTAGACTTGGCAAGCAAGCACCTTTAACCACCGAGCATCTCCGCGGCCCACATACACCACTTTTTGTGTCTGGCTTTATGTGGGTGGTTGGAACTTGGGAGTGATCCTCCTGCCCTGCCTCCTAAATCCTGGGTTACAGGGGTGGACTACCCGGCCAAGCTCACAATGTACTTTGTTATATTTTTTTCTTTCTCCTCCTGAACAAAGTTGCACATTTTTAGCCCTAGTTTTCAAAATAGTATTATGTCTCAGAAAGACATACCAATAAAATTTCAAAGAAAATCATCTGTAAACCAGATGTGGTGGCGCACGCCTTTAATCCCAGCACTCAAGAGGCAGAGGTAGGAGGATCACTATGAGTTTGAGGCCAACCTGAGACTACAGAGTGAATTCCAGGTTAGCCTGGGCTAGAAAGAGACCAAAAAAAAAAAAAAAGAAAAGAAAAGAAAATCATCTGTGACTGACATTCTGAGCTTTCAAGAGAACAGACGCTCACAGTTCTTCCCAGCTACGTTGCTCTATTCAAGGCCATACCTCCTCTTGTCTGCAGGGAATGATGGGAAGATTAGCTGATGGAGCAGAATTATACAGGTGGAGACACTACTCCACCACATTCACGCCTCATACCTAGTGCCAAGCTCATACCAAGTGTCAGATTGTGTCTGAATGCCAACTTGGACCTACGTGGGGCCAGAGATGTAAAGTTGGAAAAATGCTTGCCTAGCACACAAAGTTGTGGATTTGATCCCAGCACTGTATAAACTAGAGGTAGTGAGGCACACCTGTGACTCCAGCAGACGAGAGATGGAGGCAGGAGGATCCAGAGTTCAAAGTCATCCATAGCTACAAAATAAGTTTGAGGCCAGCCTGAGATATGTGAAAATAAAAAGGCCCAGGCATGATGCACACACGTTTAATCCCAGCACTTGGAAGGTAGAGGTAGGAGGAACACTTAAGTTTGAAGCCAATCTGGGAGTACAGAGTGAGTTCCAGGTCAACCTGAGCTAGAGTGAGACCCTACCTATAAAAAAACCACAAAATCAAACAAACAAACAGGGCTTAAGTGGCTTGGAAGCAAGAGACCTAAGCCCTTCTTTCCTAGTCTAAGTCAGGGGATATTTTACTGGTGTTTGGTATCATGTGAGTACAAGAAAATTTGACATGTCATGTATAAGAAAAAAAAGCTCAGTCACAGAATCATATCCATAAGCTAAAATATGTGCTCTTTAAAAAAAAATAAATAAAAGAGCCCGGCATGGTGGCGCATGCCTTTAATCCCAGCACTTGGGAGGCAGAGGTAGGAGGATCACCATGAGTTCAAGGTCACCCTGAGACTACATAGCGAATTCCAGGTCAGCCTGGGCTAGAGCGAGACCCTACCTCAAAAAAACCAAAAAGAGAGAAAAAAGAAAACAAACAACACCAAACAGAGGAAGATCCTGTGTATACTTACCAGAATTCTGGATCCTCCATGTTTTTATAAACTGAGTATCAGGAGGTATTGACTCCCCTTCTCCTATGGTGACATCTTCAACAAAGGACATGGATGGCACACTGATGTTTGGGCTTTCAAAGTCATAATAGGCGCCAATTGCTGCTTGTAAGTTCCTATAAATAAAAAGACAAAAGACTTCAGTCCTGCCTAAAGGCTCTCACTCAAATCAAACAAAAAGTCTGTTTCTCAGGGTCTGCCACAGAACCTGAGGCTCCTGCCACAAAGTCTTCAAGCTCATGAATTCGCTGAGAAACAATTGGAAAAACACAGGACCAACAGTTAACCTGTGCATCACTTTTTCTCCCAAAGTATTCATATAAAACAATAACAAACTATCTTTAGCAATAGCTTGAAGAAATTATCTACTAAGATAGCAAGAAAGACTCAATTAAAAGTTCATCCAGCGGGGTGTCCCCCACAAACAAATAAATGTGTACAGATAGATCAATCCTCAGCTGATGGCAGTTTTGGTTTTACAACCTCGCTAGAGCTGTGTTGTTGGGGGCAGGCTTATGAGTTATAAGCCAGCTTCCCCTTGCCATTTTTTGGCACACCTTCCTGCCATTGTTTGCAGTGCTGTGGCGGAGGTGATGTCCACCCCTCTGCTCATGCCATCATTTTCCCTGCCAGGATGGAGTCTCCCCTCGAGTCCATAAGCCTAATAAACCCATTCCTCCACAAGCCGCTTTTGTTTGGATTCTTTCTGCGCAGCAACTAGAATGATGACTACAACAGTTTTGGTACCAGAAGTGGGGTTATCTGTTGCTGCTAGAACCCTGATCTTGTGGCTTTGGTCTTTTGGAAGTGATATGTAGAAGGAATGTGGAAGGATTTGAAATCTCGGCCTAAGAGACACCTTGCAGTGCTGTAAGTACAGCCTGACCATTCTAGTCAGAACTGAAAGACCTGAATGAAAAACTATGGGCTGTGAGGTTTGGCTTGTGAGGGTGAGAAAGAACTTTGTCAGGACTGTGTCAGAAGGAGTTTGTGTGAGAGGCTTGCTGTGTTCTGCCTGCCTGTGTCCTGAGAACCTGTGCAGAGTTGCTTTATGTAAAGATGGACTGGTGTGAGCAGATGGAAGATGGCACAGAAAGAAAGATCTTTGGGCCGAAACTGCTGCCCATTCACCTGCAATTGTTTGAGAGATGACAACCATTGAGATTGGGCCAGCTGATCTGCATTGCAACAATGAAGAATGCGGACTCTTTGAAGTAAGAGGTCTGAATGCTTTGTTCCCCCCTGGATTAACAAATTGGTAGCCCACCTGGTTCTGTGGAATGGAGATTGGTTAGAAAGAGAGGGTCATTGGATTTGCAACACAGTTTGTTTTTGAAAAATGGACATTGGCAGAGTAAAGTAGGTGTTCTAAATTGCCTCCATGGAGACCTATGGAGCCATAGGATGAACTGTGGGTTGCAATGGAGACCCAATAAGATGCCAGGACTATGGATGGCTGCCAAGGTGAGCTGCCAGCACCGGATGAAGTTTTCCTGGACTGAGTAGCTGAGCTAGACGGGCAGAATCAAATCTCCAAGAGACTTGTTATTGGTTAGAATCATTGAACTTGGAGTTAAGAGTCTGATGCTGCCCTGCTTGTTTTAAACCTTGCATTGGTTCAATCTGTTTTTGCCATGCCTCATGTTCTGCAGTGTCAATGTTCTGTGCCATTACAGGTTTATTTTTTGGTATTATGGCTCAATTGAAAGTTGTGGGGACTTAAGAGTTGAGCTGAGCTGGGCGTGGTGGCGCATGCCTTTAATCCCAGCATTCAGGAGGCAGAGGTAGGAGGATTGCTGTGAATTCAAGGCCACCCTGAGACTACATAGTGAATTCCAGGTCAGCCTGGACTAGAGCAAAACCCTACCTCGAAAAACCAAAAAATAAATAAATAAAGAGTTGAGCTGAACACATTGTATTTATATTATGTATGATTATTAGTTTGTGGGGACCAGGGGCAGACTGTCATGGTTTGATCCAGGTGCCCCCCACAAACAAATGAATGTGTTCTGAGTGGCTGATCCTCAGCTGATAGCAGTTTTGAGTTTTACAACCTTGCTGGAGCTGTGTTGTTGGGGGCAAGCTTATGGGGTTATAAGCCAGCATCCCCTTGCCAGTGTTTGGCATGCCTTCCTGCCATTGTTTGCAGTGCTGTGGCAAAGGTGATGTCTACCCCTCTGCTCATGCCATCGTTTTCCCTGCCAGGATAGAGTCTCCCCTTGAGTCCCTAAGCCTAATAGACCCATTCCTCCACAAGCCGCTTTTGTTTGGGTTCTTTCTGCGCAGCAAGGAGAATGCTGACTGCAACAGTTGGTAAAGTGCTTATAATTCAAGTGTGAGGACTTGATAGGATCTCCAAAATCCATGTAGACAGATGTGGTAGCAAGCACCTGTAATTCCACTGCATCTATGGTAAAACTGAGGCAGAGACAAGAGAATTCCCAGAAGCTTGAAGGCCACCTAGCCTGGTGGTCACCGCATGATCAAGACAAGACTGCCTCAAACAAGCCAGAAAGTGAAGGCCGAACCCCAGGCACACAGTGCATATGTACACCCACACTCACAAAGACTGAAGGGGGTGCTGGAAAGACGGTTCGATGATTAAGAAATCTTGGCATACAAGCACAAGGCCCTGAGTTCAATCCCCAGCGTCCACATAAAAAGCTCCACATGCCTGTTTAACCCCAGTCCTCATGGGGACGGACACAGGAGAACCCCTGAGTCTTGCTGGTCAACCAGCCTGACTGGAGGGGAAAAAACAAAAAACCTCTCGCTCTAGCATGAGCAAGGGATTCCACGTCAGTGGAACGACATGCAACGAGGTTGAAGACTACTCTCCTCTGGCCTCTGCACGCATGCGCACTCGCGCACACACCCACATCCACACCCACACATGCACACATAAGTAAATTTTGAAAAAGTTCATCCAAAGTCAGGTGTGGCACCAACAGGAGGATCACAAGTTGGAGGCCAGCCTGGTTTACACAGCGACTTCCAGACCAACCAGGGCTACATGTAGAAGAAACAAGAGACAGACAGAAAGGGTACAAGGCAACCCAAGAGTGTAACTATGACAACTGAACTCAAGTTCTGTTTTTTAAAGTATTCTAATTACTTGCTGGGAGATGGCTCAGCAGTTATAGGTATTTGCTTGCAAAGCCTGCTGACCCATTCACGCTCAATTTCCCTAGACTCATGTAAAGCTGACGCACCAAGTGGCACATGTCTGGAGTTCATCTGCAGAGAGAAGCAAGAGGCACTGGCGGGCTCGTCCACTCATCCACTCTCAGTCTCTTTCTTGTTTTCTTTTTGTTGTTGTTTTCTGAGGTAGGGTCTAGGGTCTCGCTCGAGCCCAAGCTGACATGGCAGTCACTATGCAGTGGCAGGATGGCCTCAAATTCAGTGCTGGGATTAAAGGCATGCACCCTCATACCCGGCTCTCTCTCTCTAAATTTTTTTTGGGGGTTTTCGAGGTAGAGTCTCACTCTAGCCCAGGCTGACCTGGAATTCACTATGTAGTCTCAGGCTGGCCTTGAGCTCATGGTGATCCTCTGTCTCCCGAGTGCTGGGATTAAAGGCGTGCCCGGCTATCTCCCTAACATTTTTTAAAAGCAAAAAAAAAAGGGGGGGCTGGAAGATGGCTCACCTGTTAAGCCACTTGCCTGAAGAGCCTAATGACCCAAGTTCAATTCCCCAGTACCCACGTAGAGTCAGATACACAAAGTGGTACTGTTTACAGTGGCTGGAGGCACTGGTGCACTCATTCTCTCATTCTCTCTCTCTCTCTCTCTCTCTCTCTCTCTCTCTCTCTCTCTGCTTCCAAATAAAATTTAAAGGAAAAAAACGAGAGAAATTTAGAGAAAAACAATAAAAGAAAATTAAGAGAAAAAGGTACAAGATACTTAAGGTTCCTTCTTCAAAGAACCATTTGGTCAACGTTGGTGTTCTTTTTAGTTGCTTACAAGCCACCATTGTCAGAAGGAACCAGCAAGCACACAATGAGGAGTCCTGCTGAGGAGGACACTCTCAGAAACCAAAGCCCACCAGGCTGTTTAAGTGAGCTTGGCACAGAGATCCAAGACATTTGCAGTCATTACAACGGGTACTTCCCTCCTGGCCTTACCCAAATGAGTGACATCATCACCAGTTCCCACAGTAGACAGCAAGCCAAAATGCTTCTAAACCAATCCAACCATGGACCCAGCGGGCTATTAATTATGTATAAACACAGCAGGAAGCAAGCTGACACATGCCATTAAACGCCACCACGTTCCTGCCGGGGGTCTGCCTGCTCTCCTGATGAGCAGCATGCAAGGGGGCCTGTCGACTGGTCAGTAAGGACTGGAATGACAACACTATCACTGCCCACCTGTCCTGACTAGTCTTCCCCGCAGTGTCTGTCTAGATGGCAGTAATCCAAGCCAAGATATCTGTGAACAAACTCAAGGCGGGCAGCCCCTACCGTCCATGGCAGACAGGGACATGTGCAATGTCCTACACCCTTAGGGGATAATGAGAGAACACTAAGCCAAGTTTTCCACATCTTCACTGAAGAGGTTGTATAAAAGCTGTGTCCGTCCACCGTCTTCTGCTTCAGGTCTCCAGCAAGTGGCCTAAATTGTTTTCAGCTCACTTGGCTGTAAAATGTGCTTGTGAGGGAGAAACGGCCAATTCCAATCCCAGCCTGTGTCGCATTTCTCCCTTGCCTCGGCCATCAGGACAGGACTTCCAGACCACTGGAGCAGGAACACTAATAAGTGGGAAAGTCAAGCTTCTTGAGCAGGTAGACCCAGTCCCTTCCTCAAGTTGCCTTCACACGTCCCAAGTTCATCCCACAGCCAAAGCAAACGAAACTGCTTATCATTCAACAGACTGAACTACACAGGTATAAGATTAAGAAGCGCTTCGAAAGCCCAAAGTGAAACTGAAAGCTGTGACCTGGAATCCTGGCAGGAAGCTGGCATGGAGGATGACAGAGCAAATTCATTTTCCAGACGCAAGGCAGAAGGCAGACTCCAGCCCAGCCCAGCCCAGCCCGCATGCACACACACACATACATGCACACTCTGGTCTGGTACACAGCTCCTCAGAGTTTGTCATTGACACTACTGAACCCCTGGACAAAAGCAGGAGCTGAACAGCTCCAACTCATGAGGTGCCATCCAATGTCCTCCAGCTCAAAACACCATTCCCAGCTATCACTAGCCAACAAGAAATTCTGCATCAAAGAACTGGCTGACATCATGGGAGAGGAAAAACACTCAATATTTAGCTCTGCTTCTAAGTTTAACTCCCAGGTTCCTTCAGTGCTTTTGCTCAAAAAAAGTTTTCAATGCAATTCATAGAGTTGAAAACACCTTGAAGAACAAAGGCAGGCGACCTAACTGAGAAGCAGAAGAGGCCAAGGAGCAGGGTGACAGCTGCAGCAATGTGAAAGCCCTTCCGTACTTCAGGTGGTTAAATTGTACGTCATCACAATAAGAGTATCAGCCCTTGGGAGGCAGAAGCAGGATCCCTGCAAGTTCCAAGCCAGCCAGGCCACACAGCAAGACCTTTCCCATAGACCAGCGGGGGATCACTCCCCACCTGCTACTATGGCTCCCATAGGCCCATGGCCCAGAGGCTCTGATGGAGGTACTGAACCTCTAGAGAGCTAACTGATAGGATACACAACCATCTAGGAAGCGATTCTCTGGCCATGTTCTACTTTGGGCTAACTGAGGTGGGAGGACCCCCGTCCCCGCTAATTGTGGAGGTACCGTTCCATGGGCTGAGTAGCACTGTTTCCGAACCCTAGACTGAAGGCAGCCAGCTGGAACACTGCTGAGGTGATTATGAAAATGTTCTTGCTTGTCAGTCACTTGTCAACACTCAGTGAGTTCACACATTCTGTCTAGGGACAGAGAGGCGCATGAGCCCTGCCTTCCCACAGTTTGTAGCCAGAGCCCATCAGCCAAAGGAGAGCTTCTGGACCACATCAGGCCAGGCAGCTTCTTAGTCTTCAAGGGGAAACATGGGCTTGGTGCACCAATCAAATCTGGAATTCAACCAGGCGTGGTGGCACACGCCTTTAATCCCAGCACTCGGGAGGCAGAGGTAGGAGGAGGATCACCATGAGTTCAAGGCCACCCTAAGACTCCATAGTGAATTCCAGGTCAGCCTGGGCTAGAGCAAGACCCTACCTCGAAAAACCAAAATAAAAATAAAATAAATAAAAAATTTTTTAAAATCTGGAATTTGTTGACGATGACATGTGGTTTCTGATAAAACACAATCCTATTGGGCCCCAGGCTGTCTTGTAATCTTCCTACCTCAGCCTCCTGTGTGCTGGGATTAAAGACCTGCACTACTCCAAGTAAGGAGACTTTAGTCTCCTCTATGCAAAGGCTATTCACCACTTCTGACTTAACCAGAACTCTCCGGCTCCTTGGTGGTGCTCTGCATGTGTCGTCATGAATCCCATCAATGAACGAATTACCTCTCTCTCTACTGAACTCTTGGACATAACTTAGCCATCTATTCACAAGCACTGACTTTTGTGTTATGTACACATGACAGGACAGATCACTGCTCATCTGATAGGAAACTATTATCTGGAAAACACAGCCAGTACCCCCACCCCTTAGGTATCGGACATGGGAACTCTTTCTACCCTCTGCCAGGGTAGAAATGAGTTAACCAGTGAGCGGGAGACTTGCTGACGGCCTACTGCCAGAGCCCTGCAGAGGATGGGGCAGGCTGTGTGTCTGTCCACTGCTGTCAACAGCTGAACAGCTCAGGCATACGGAAAGCAGGTGAGCAGGAATTATTTGTGGAACAGGGTAAACTAGGAACCAAACAATAGTATTTTTTTCTTCTCCTGTCGTCTCTTGTCTCACCTCCACCTGTATTTTTTGTTCGGCATTTTCTACTGGAACTGTACTGGAGGGGGACAGGGAAAGGCACCACTGCCCTCAGGCTGAGGCTCATGAAAAAACGTGCACACGGCTCATCACTCACAGACCTGTAGCTGGCAGGAAGGACACAGCAGCCACAAGTCACAATGTCATGGCAGGCAGGGATAGGTCACTCCAGACGTTAGTGGTTTAGGCTGTCCTCACTTCCACCAAACCTCTCAGACCAGTGATCCCAAAGCTGACATGGGAGCGGAGCAGCCAGGAATCTGGAATTGGAACTGACAGTTTCTCTCACAGCATCTGGTCTACAAATTATACATCTGGGAACTTTGTCCAGTCAAACTTCTCTTCAGCAAACACTGCAAATCACATAAAACATACACAGAGCAAGTATGGTGGTCACATTTGTAGTCCCAGCACTTTTGAAAAGCTGAGGTAGGACCCTAAGTTCAAGGCTAAACATAGTGAGTTTCAGGTCAGCCTGGGCTACACAGTGAGGCCTTATCTCAGAAACCACAAAACAGAACTAACATGCATAGAAAAAGCAGCCTATAAGTATTTTGAAACCTTGGTCCCAGCTGCTGCAGAAGCCCAAAACATTCCTGCCCTTGGGTTCTGTGCAACATACAGCAACATCCTTCAATAAAACCCTCTTTCATTATAATCTAGTGATGAGCTTGTGTAAAGGCCAAATTAACACAAAGCTGCATAGCGTGTCATTCTAGGGAGGGCATGAGAGAACTTGCTGGAAGGCTTCCAGACGCAGTGGAGCTGGAGAGTTACCTGGACCTAGCACTTCTGCTTCAGGTGTACACCTGAAAGAACCGAAAACAAGCCAGGCCTGGTATTGCACCCCATTAATCCCACAATTCTGGAGGCAGAAGTAGGAGGACCACTGTTGAGTTCAAGGTCAAATTAGGCTAGAGTGAGACCCTACCTGGGGGAGGGGGGGACACAAAACAAAACTAAAAGCAGTTCTCATGTTCATAACAGCAGCATCCAAAAGAGCCAAAAACTAGAAGCAACCTAAGTATCTTTTGACATATGAACATAATGTGATAATTACATACAGCACACTTGTGTATGCTAGGGATTCAGCCTAAGGCCTTGACCATGCAAGAAATTCTATCACTGAGCTGGGTGTGGTGGCACACGCCTTTAATCCCAGCACTCGGGAGGCAGAGGTAGGAGGATCGCCTTGAGTTCAAGGCCACCCTGAGACTACATAGTGAATTCCAGGCCAGCCTGGACTAGAGTGAGACCCTACCTCAAAAATAAAAAACCCCCCACAAAACTTGCCAGAATACTGACCCAGAGGAGACATGAAAATGTGTGATCCCCAAATGCTGCGGGAGGACAAGCATCAAAACGACCCAGACAAGGCTCTCTTCCTAAGGAAAGATCCAGGCCTGACCAAGCTTTTTCATTCTCTCACAGGGAGAGAGTGGACATGGGCACACCAAGGCCTTCTGCTGTCACTACAAACTCCAGAAGCACGTGCCACCTTGTGCGTCTTGCTTTATATGTGGGTACTTGGGAATGGAACCCAGGCCATCAGGCTTTGCAAGCTAGAGATTTTAACTGCTGAACCATCTCTCAAGCCCTGGATTTAAGTATTTTTTTAAAAAAGGGAAAAGGTGCCCAAAAAAAATCTTGAACCCGTAGTTCATCCTATAATCTCTCATTTCTGCATAAGGAATGCCACCAAGGCAGGTTCTATGCACTTTACTAAAAAACACCATACACCTTTTACACCCACTTTTGATTAAAATGCTTCATGCATATCTAAGATTTCTTGTTTTTGAGGTTCCTTGACAGTGTGCTAACCAGCTTCAAAGTCTTTCAGTTTCATTTCCTCTAAAGAACACATCAGCCATAGCATCTTTGGAGATAACAAAAGTAATTTTCAGTATACTTCAGCTCCTTAAGTGAACACTAGTGTGTACATTTAGGAGAAAATCTATAGCCCTGGGTAATCAATTTTACACTCTCCTCTAAGAACCCGTAGATAAATAAACCTCAACAAATGCCCCTGAACATAAACAAATTCAATGCAAGGTCACCAAACACTAACAAGCCAGGAAACATGGCGTTTTCACTCTGACCTTTAACTCTCTCAACAGCAAATTCAATTTCCCCTAGACGGAGGACATATCTGACTGGTCCAAGATCTATGTGAAACAGGTACTTGTAAAAAGCTACATATGAGCCGAGCGTGGTGGCGCACGCCTTTAGTCCCAACACTTAGGAGGCAGAGGCAGGAGGATTGCTGTGAGTTCAAGGCCACCATGAGACTAGTGAATTCCAGGTCAGTCTGGGCTAGAGCGAGACCCAACCTCGAAAAACAAAAAAGCTACATAATGGGGGCTTTACCCTCTCCAGCCTTCTCATCAGCAGGAGCTCTTCATAATCTCTTATTTCCTTTGGTTAATCTAATAAAGTCTCTCTAAACTAAAAAAAAAAAAAAGTAAATAGAGGGTTGGAGAGCGTTCAGCACTTGCTTGCAAAGCCTGTTGGCTCAAGTCCCTGTGTCACACCCATCTTTCTCTGCTTGCAAAAAAAAATACATACATAAATACATACACATACATACACACATACACATTTGTGTGTGTATATGCATATATATATAAAACTATCCTCCTACCTCTGCCTCCCGAGTGCCGGGAGTAAAGGTGTGGGCCACCACACTAAGGAATTTTTAACTCAGAATCTTCTCATGGATCCCATATCCAACAATCTTCACAGTCCCGCCCCCAAAGGACCCCATGGTATATTTAGTTTCATGTCTCCTTAGCCATCTCTTAAAATCTGACAAGATTTAGAATGTCCACAGCAGTCTTATTCAAGAGAGGTGACAAGTGAGCAGGGATGTAGGTCAGAAGTAGAGTCCAAGGATGACGCCCTGGGCTCCATCCCTGAAGGAGAGCACAGGCAGAGATTCAGAAAGCTGAAGGCAGCCTGATCTAAACAGTGAGCTCCAGGCTAGCCAGGGCTATACAGAGGACTATCTCCAAAAAAGAGACTACAGTATTATAGAATTCTACTTGGACAAAAAAAAGTGTTGAAAAATTACTTAGTCCTCACCCAGGCGTGGTGGCGCACGCCTTTAATCCCAGTGCTCGGGAGGCAGAGGTAGGAGGATCACCGTGAGTTCGAGGCCACCCTGAGACTACAGAGTGAATTCCAGGTCAGCCTGGGCTAGAGGGAGACCCTACCTTGAAAAAACAAAACAAAACAAAAAATTAATCCTCATCTTTTCTAAAGGTTTGAGGCAAGTGAAAATGAACTTTAGAGAGCACCCGAGTTCGACTGCCCAGTACCCATGTCAAAGCCATGCACAAGGAGGAGCATGTGTCTGGAGTTCGTTTGCAGCCAATGCGAAGGAGGTAAAGGAAGCACAAGGGCAAACATGGAGGACGGGAGCACAGATTTCCAGAGTGATGTTTATCAAGGGTTGACAAACTGGCTATTTCCTTTCACCTAAATACTATGTTTTCTAACAATGTAAGTAATACATATTCACTGTAGATTTTTTTTTTTTTTTTTTTTTTTTTTGGTTTTTCGAGGTAGGATCTCACTCTAGCCCTGGCTGAACTGGAATTCACTATGTAGTCACCACGCCCGGCTCACTGTAGAAAATTTAAGAACTAAATGGGGGAATCTTGCTCATACTATGTATCTAAGTATTAACAATAAGTTAAATATATATAAAGAAAATTTAAGAACAAAGATGAAAGCACAAAAAAAGAAAGGACACATGCATCTTGGAGTTTGTTTGCAGTGGCTAGAGGCCCTGGTGTGCCCATTCTCTGTTCTGTTTCTGTGTGTGTCTCTGCTTGCAAATAAATTAAAAAAAGAAAATTAACATCAACTATAACCCCATGAGGCTGACATAAGCATTTATATTTATACGTCATTGTTTGTTCATAACAAGTTCATTTTGGGCTGAGCAGGCATGGGTGCACATGTCTGTAATCCCAGCTCTTGCAGAGCAGGAGGATCATAAATTCCAAGCTAGCATAGCAAGACCATCTCTAACAAATTCCTCCCCCACAGAAACTTCCAGATGCCAAATTTAGTCTTACTTTTCGGCTTCCAATTAAAACCTGGAGGTTGAATGTGTCGTTAGAATCAGCTCTCACTGAAACTCAGGGACACTGAGGGGCATAAATTCATGAAGACAAAAGGAGCACAGAAGGCACTGGAAAGTGGGCAGAACTGGATGTGGTAACATACCTGTAACCCAGTAGTACTCAGGAGGCTAAGGCCAGGGAATCAGCAGTTTGAAGACAGCCCAGACTAGCTAATGAAACAAAGTAAATGTGAACGACCACCTAAGCAGATGGTAAGAGCACCTCTGAAGACACCACACACTTCAGCTGCAGGAAGAGAAATAAAGCTGGGGAAGATGGCTCAGCAGTTGAAGGCACTACAGACTGGGTTCAATTCCAAAACCACACATCTAAGTCAGAAGCAAAGTGGCACAAGAGTCTGGTGTTTGTTCACAGGGGCAAGAGGCCTTGATGCATCCATACCAAACACACACATTTAAAAAGGCCTGGAGAAGCCGGGTGTGGTAGCGCACGCCTTTAATCCCAGCACTCGGGAGGCAGAGGTAGGAGGATTGCCTTGAGTTCAAGGCCACCCTGAGAACATAGTGAATTCCAGGTCAGCCTGGACTAGAGCGAGACCCTACCTAGAAAAACAAAAACAAAAAAAAAAAAAAAAGGCCTGGAGAAATTGCTCAGTGGTTAAAGCTTCCAGAGCCTAAGGACCTGGGGGTTCAATTCCCCAGTACCCACATAAGCCAGATGCACAAAGTAGTGCATTCACCTAGAGCTCATTTGCAGTGGATAGAAGCCCTGAAATACTCATACTCTCCTCCTCCTCCTCCTTCTCTCTCTCTCTCTCTCTCTCTCTCTCTCTCTCTCTCCTTGCAATAAGTAAAATATTGAAGAAGAAGAAGAAGAAGAAGAAGAAGAAGAAGAAGAAGAAGAAGAAGAAGAAGAAGAAGAAGAAAAAAAAAAAGACTGGAGAGATGGCTCAGTAGTTAAGGCGTTTGTCTGCAAAGCAGAACCCGAGTTCGATTGCCCAGTACCCATGTAAAGCCAGATGCACGAGGAGGAGCATGTGTCAGGAGTTTGTTTGCAGTGGCTGGAGGCTCTGGCACAATCATTTTCTCTCTCTGCCTCTTTCTCTCAAATAAAATTTTTTTAAAAGTTAATTTTTTAAAAAGAGAAATCAAGCAGTAACAGAGCTAGAAGCTTCCTCCCTGCTGGCTTTCCCAATGCTGGAAGGCATTACACAGGCTGCTGGAGGAGAAAAGTCATTACCCACCTGCAGACCTACATACTACACTTACCTGCCTGGCAAAAAATGTACCCACTGGTACAATAATAGTGTGGTAACTATTATGGGAGTAACCAACCACCTTCTGAATGAATCAAAGACCCACTACACATGAAGGAACTATGCCTGATACTGTAAATATGATCAAAAACCAATTACTAAAAAAAAAAGAAAAAAATCACAGGTCATAGGCCTAGAGAGAGAAGCTGCCGTGTTGTTTTGCTAAATGGCCATGCTCCCGTGCTGTGCTGTGAAGGTGGGGCCTCACTCTAGCCAAGGCTGACCTGGAACTCACAGCATCTTACAAAGGTATGTGTCACGGTGTCTGGGGCTCAAACTGCCTTTCATTTAAAAATTTTTATTTATTTATTTATTTATTTGAGAGAGAATGAGGAAGGGAGGAGGAGACGGAGAGAGAACAGGCACAACTGCAAAGGACCTAGAGACACATGCGCCACTTTCTGCATCTGGCTTTCTGTGGGTACTGGGGAATCGAACCTGGGTCCTTAGGCTTTGCAGACAAGTGCCTTAACTGTTGAACCATCGTTCCAGCCCTCAAACTGCCTTTTAAAAATGTATACTTATACCCATAGATCAGTGCTGCTCTTGGCTTTTTGGTCAGAGAAACCTTTTCTTTTTACAGTGGGCAGTGGTTACTGCAGACTCCTTACTGGTGCAAGTGCTGAGAATAAGGAACAGTGAGTATCTCTACCACCTCCTCTAAAGCTCAGGGAGCTCAAGGAAGATGCGCAGAGAATGAAGAGCTGAAGATGGGGAGCGATGCTGCGAGTTGGTGTGTGTGAACAAGAGCCCACGGAAGCGGTGGTTTCCACACAAGCCTGGGCCCCTCCACGCTTCCTCAGGAGGCCCCGTCCCTCCCAGCGGAGCTACGGGGAAGAACGAGGAAGATATTTTCTTCAGTGGTGTAGCCACTCATCAGTTTCCAATGTAATGAACCCCTACACATGCTCCTGCAATAAACCCTGGTTAAATTCAGGAGGTCACCAAAGAAAAAAATTTTAAGAAAAAAAAAACAAACCACCCACGCTCATGCTAGAAAACCTCCTCAAACTCAGTGGGTCACAAAGACCAAACAAAGAAAGGACCCAGGAAGGCAGAGGGGGAAGAGCTGGGAGGAAGGGGCTCACGGGGAGGGAGACAAATGAAGGTGATACATTATACACATGGGTCAAGTCGTCCAAAATTAATTTTAGAAAAGTAAAGGGAAAAGTGGTCATGACCTCGTTGAGAAAGATGAACAAAGGAGCCGACAAGGTGGTGCACTCCTTTAATCCCAGCACTCAAAGGCCGGAGGATCACTGTGAGTTCAAGGCCAAGCAGAGAATACATAGTGAATTTCAGGTCAGCCTGGGCTACAGTGAGGCACTACCTCAAAAAGCCGAGAGAGAGAGAGAGAGAGAGAGAGAGAGAGAGAGAGAGAGAGAGAGAGAGAGAGAGAGAGAGAGAGAGAGAGAGAGAGAGAGAGAGAGAGAGAGAGAGAGAGAGAGAGAGAGAGACAGAGAGAGACAGAGAGAGACAGAGAGAGACAGAGACAGAGAGAGAGAGAGCGCTAGGTGCAGTGGCTTACACCTGTAAGCTCAGCACCTGAAGCAGGAGGATCAAGGCCCACCTGGCTGGAAGGACCTTAACCAGAAAGCACTTTAAAGGCACCTCATGTATTTGTTAATGCATTGGTTGTTATTCATTAGGAAGTGGATGCAAATTATGTATCTTCTAGGCATCCGGTATCCAGAATGTATAAAGACCTCTAGTAACTTAACAAAATCATAAACATGATTTTAAAACAGGCTAAGAACTTGAACAGACAGTTCCCTAAGTCAGTATATAAATGGCCAACAAATACATAGAAGATGGAGGGATGGCTAACCTTAACAAAAAGAGTGCTGGTGAAGATGTGGGGAGGTGGAGAAACTGGAACAGACCTCCCACACTGCTCAGACAATGTAAAAAGCGTTCAGTCACTGGAAAGTCAGGGAGGTCCTCAAACAGGGCTGGCTACGACCCAACAACTGCACTAAGGCCTGAAGGCAGACACGCACGCACGCACGCACGCACGCACGCAGAATCACACGCTCCAAGCAGCACTACTCATGACAGCCAAGAAAGCGCAATGACCCAAATGTTCTCCAGCGATGAATGCACACACTCTGTCATGTGTCCTATGGAATGTTAGCTACAAAAAGGAATGGGGTGGCACCACGCAGGAAGATCACTGTGAGTTCGAGGCCACCCTGAGACTACATAATGAATCCAGGTCAGCCAGGGCTAGAGTGGGACCATACCTTGAGAAACCAAAAATAAATTATTAATTTTAATTTTTTAAAAAAGGGGGCTGGGGGCCCACGGAGGCACACACACACACAAAAAAAAAAAAAA